>JARHVA010000880.1:3645000-3920000 GCA_037957365.1 Torreya grandis
TTTTTTATCAATAAAAATGTGCATGGTAGATAAGCATATAACAAGACATGTAACCTGTTTAAGATTAAACATGAATGCTAATTTAATAATATCTCCATAAAATAGTCTTGTCATTCTAATGTGTAGTTAGGGAGTGGGAAGGGTGACTATATAATCAATTGAAAAAGTATTTATTAAAATTAAATTAATGTTAGAATATTTTTTATAATCATTATTATTTCTCTCTACAACTAAATCTATAACCTTAACATATTATGTATTCATGTTTTGTGTGATGAATCTTTTCGTAAGTCCCAATTGATGCCATCTTTATATACATATAAAGATGGCATCAATTGGAACTTACGAAAAGATTCATCACACAAAACATGAATACACACACGCACACACACACACACACACACACACACACACACACACATATATAAAATTTTCTAGGAGTCATATATATATATATATATATATATATAATTTTCTAGGAGTCCTCCCTAATGTACATATGTATTATTTCCTATGCCTTTAGTTTGCTGCCCTACCATGTTTGGATTGACTCAAAGTAATAGGGTTATTGAGCACCAAAAATGTTGAAAACTACTTAATGAGATGAATCCCATGAATAATATATATCTCAAGGGTGAAAAAACCAAAAAATGTGTTGAAACATAGGGCTACCAAAGACCAATACCATTACAATCACCTCAAAAATAAAAGTCCAACCACAACTATGATGATCAAGGGTATAAAAACTTGATTCTAGACAATTTTGTAATTTAGATTTCCAAATACAAATGAAAACCCTATATTTCCCTAAATCATTTTTTTATTATTTTGACCTACTAGAAGAAGCACACAAAAAAAGTTATGTTAATTCCCCATTGAAAAAAAAAAGATGTAGGAAAGCAAAGGAAAAAATTTCATAAGAAAAAAATAATTTACTCAATATATTTATTTTTGCTTCTCCAAAGCCTTGATATGCCGCACATTTTTTTTTCCAAATCAAAACTTTGATATCACTTATAATGAACTTACTATATAACAAGATAATATTCACAACAATCATATATCACTATTTAATAATTAATGATTTGAACATATCAACATTACTAACTCACAAATAAAATCTTAATAGAGTAGATCCACACATCATATTGAGATAAATATAAGAATGCTATAGGACTGGGCCACTTCAAGGGAAAACCTTCAAAACCTTATTTTACATTTGACAAAAAAAACTATTTAAAAATAAAGTGTCCCCATTAGGGTGTCTTGTTGATGCAAATGATGACACAATTTGAATTGCTTAAAGGATTGGAACCATTTTTAGGGTGTTTGTTATTTCTACGATGAAATTTGCATATGGAAAAATTGTTAACGCTAATAATGTCAAAGGTCATAAAAATGTTAAAAAAAATGATAGTTTTTCTATCGTATTAACATATACTAGTGTAGAGAATTTTATTGTTAATGGACTGATTAAAATATTGTTCAAGATTGATGTATGGACTGCTTAAAATATAGTTCAAGATTGAACCCATACATCATTAATCAAAAGTCTTTTTTCACCCTATCAATGTTTTATCTCAATCCAACAAAGATCGACAAACAAAAAATATATGTCCTTGTCACAATATAGAATTTAATACCTTCGTAATGACTTGTTTGCACAAGATATATGGTGTTAAAAAATGTATTAAGCACTCTATAAATCACCTAACATGATAATTTTGTGTCTTAGACATGCATGATAGATCATTACAAAAATTCAAGCATCCATTTGGTCTATAATAGAGGAAATTTTATCTAAATTGCTAGAGCTCCTCCTTTCTTCTAGTCTTCCTAACAAATTATGGATTCATGGCTCTTATTTCATCTAATGGATAATATGTCAATAAGATGTGGTGCATTGGTTAAGAGGCTTGGTTGTGTCCAAGCCCATCCAAATTCAAATCTCGCTATGACATGGTAGGCTAGTGGTGGCTATTAGTGACTTAGGTTGGCCCGTGGTGGCCAGTGATGATTTAAGTAAGGTTAGTATTCATTGTAAGGGGGACCTAAGCCTCCCGTTTGTATCCCAGTCTGGTTTTATTGGCTCCAGTCAAAATCTAGCCCATTTACCCCATCAAATAAAAAAATCCTATGGGTAATATATGGATTAAAATAAATTAGAAATTGAAGAATTGCATTACATAAAATGGAGGAATATACTCATTATCATTAATAAAGATTTATGTGTCTATTCTCATTTTTCCACAATGCAAGATATGTTTGTAAATGAGAAAACTATTCTTCGAGTTTGGTTCTTTGAATTTTTTTTTTAAAAAAAAACCCTTTAATCTTAACGCAATCAATGTTGTTTCCAATACAATATGAGTATCAAAGTACAGTTAGTATTCATATCGATGGAGTTTCTTGTGGTAATCTTAGGATATGGTTATGGTTGAGTTGTTTGTGATTCTTAAGGACTAATTCATCAATTACTTTTTGGCCAAGCCATTGCGATTTTTTCAAACAATATGATATAGACATTTGTAATATATCAAATCCTTTAGTTACTTAGAAATTGGTATCGAGTTGTCACTGTCTTCTCGAATATAAATAAAATTAATAACACTAGTCCTCTGTCAACAAAATCTAGATCCTCAGTGGATCAAATCATTAAATACATATTACATTTAAGATAAGAATTTACCTCTACTCTAATAGATTGTATATTTGAATTTCTATTATTTTAATTTTTAACAATATTGAAAACATTCCTTATTTTATTTGAAAAACATTTATACTAGCTAAAGACATAATTAATTTTTTTTACTTGATTTTAATCATACATAATAATTTGATATGATATTTTTTTTTGGTTATTACTATAATAAAAATCATACATAATAATTTGATATGATATTTTTTTGGATTATTATTATAATAAAAAAGTGGCATACAACCATATTAGATTTGAATGTGATATCATTTATCCGAATATAATGATTGTTTCCTAACAAATTAAAAATATTTTATATTAAATAAAATATTATTTAAATTTATTTTTATTTAGATTCATTTATAATGTTGACGAGTTGTTTTGATCTATCAAATCTTTTGAGTAAAGTTTTTGTTTTATTTTGTGTTGGTTAAATAATCCATCCGTACACAGAGAGAGAAGGGTAACCATAAAATCAAATTTGGAAAAGGGTTTATTAAAAAAAGTAATATCGGACTTGTGTTTCTAATCATTATCATTATTATTGGCAATTCAACGTAGCTATAAACCCAACCTATATTAGTCAAATGTGGAATCATATTTTGCGTGTGGAATCTTTTTCTAAGGAAGTGTGATTTTTTTTGATCCCTTGGTGGGCAACCAACCACATGACACGAGTGCCAAACATCAACCTCACCAATGCAAAGTCTATTCGAGAATAGGGTTGGCCAATCAAATATATATAATTTAGAAGCAAGTAGCATATGATCTTAAAGATCCTTAAAACCTTCATATTCCAAGGGTACCTTAATTACTCTTTAAGTTATCCCTGCTTGATAGAAATGATAAAATACTTTGAGTATAACTGTGTTGTAGAATGGGATTGGAGGGAATTGTTTTATCACCCTGATAAACTTATTTATGGTATTTAAGTATACATTTAAATGTAAAATTTTGAAATTGATTGTAATGATTCAATAAGTGGTATATGTTAAATATAGTAAGTATAATAAGAGGGTAAGTACTTAATTTTTTTGGTTGATTTTTTATTTTAATTTTGGAAGTGAAAATTAGGATCAAATAGGTCAATGATTCATTCAATTATAGAATCGATTCTTTATATGTGCAAGGTTGGTTCCACCAGATTGGGTTAGTATCACTGATCAATATTAAACTATGTTGGTTGGTACTAACTTGTGAAGAAATGAGGAATACTGATTGTACGATCCTTTACGCCTACTTTTGTATCCTCTATATTTGTAATCACAAACCTTGATGATGTGTGTGTCTGCATAATCAAACTCCTTTGCCTTGAAACCTTAGGTGTGCTTGTGAGAGTTAGAAACCTACAAAACCAAGGAAGTGTAATGCATTACATTGACCCTAATCACCCATATTTGATGATTGACCGTTGACTACGTATCTGATACTCTAAGGAGGGAAATCAAGCTACACATAGTTCTCTCGCCTAGTGTGATTGTGTAATTGCACTCCTTCAATATATGTATGCAACTAATGATTTGGTTTTGATGTTTGATAAGGTTTGCTTTTATTTGACTTTAGAGTGCTTTGGACTTGACTTGTGACTGCTCCTAGTGATAGGTTTTCAATTTAGGAAGAATATGAAATACTTCTCAATATGTAATAGTGTATAGATGTGTTCCAGATAAGTATCCAATATTTTTTTAATGAAACCTGGATTTATTTATATATGCTCCTCCAATCTAGTAATTACCCACACCACTGACATGCTAGGGAAATGGTTGACCCTAAGGAGAGATTTGATTTTAAAAAGTAACCATTGCTAGGAGAGAGTTAGTTCTAACTAGATCAGGGCATTATCGATTGGCGATATTGACTGAATATTATAGAGCCGACCTGTGTACAAGGGGACTAAATTGAGAGTTTGGAGATGTCTGTACAAGTTATTTAATAGGGTTGAAACAAACAGTGAGGTTCCTATAGATGTGTAACAACATAATGAAATAGTCAACTCATAAGATAACATGCAAGTGTGAGAAAATGACAGATTATGACCTTATTTGTGTGCTTAAGTCATGTGTGATAAACGTGTGTCAAGCTTGTCATTGTCAAGTATCGAAGACCAAATTTTAGTATATATATGTATTATATTTTATTAGTACCCACTACACAAATAACTATTATATTCACTTTTCCTATTAGGTTGTATTGGAAAACGTACAAAAAATAAGTTTTTTCATATTCTTAAGTTTTATCATTAGCTTTACAATATATATTGTATTTTAGAAAAATTAAAAATTAAAAATTAAAAATTAAAAAATATTATTTTTCTAATTTTCTATTGGTAAGAGGACAATGAGGTAAATTCAACTATTTGTAAAATCAAAAAAGATAAAAAACTATCTCAATCAAATTCATTAATTTTTTATATCAAATTTTTATTATTTTATTATTATTTTATACTTTTTTCTTTTATTGAATGCAATTGTACATTAAAAAAATGAATTATATTTAGGGGAGAGGGAGTAGTAATTGTGCACCCTAACTTTATAGATATGTAGAAACATATAGGCACCTCGTTGCCACATACAACTTACTCAATTATGTAACATATGACCCTACCACATTACCATTTTCGTTTGGATTATTTATTTGGAGGGAAACTTTAATTTTAACTTGATTTACCAAAAAAAAAGAGGGACTAGTAGTTGTGAATACTTAATCAATTATTAGACATATTATGTGGCATGTAGTTGGATCTTAAAAACTATTACTGAGTAGAATTTGTATTGCAATGTGATGCTTCTACAATAACTATTAGTCCATTTTTATTAAAAATTTGGTCATTTCATGCACATGTCATGTCAAATATATTGGACCTCATCCAATAATTGGTCCCTCTCTCCTATGTTGTAGGACGTGCATGTTGAATTGATATTGTCATAACTCCATCATTTCAATATTTTGTTCATTGTGAATTAAATATTATCATAGCAATGGCCACAACCCCTTTGAATGCAACCGTGAAATTATTCTGGGTCACTATGAACTCATATATAGTTATCAAGTCACCATCTTCTGTGTACAATTTTGGTATGTTAACATCTATGAAGAAAGAAATAATTTTCTTTGAAAAATAAATTATTTGTGACATGGTGGTTATGATTTTATGTAGCAGTTCTTCAAGTGAATCCCTGGTGTAAGAAACAAAACTTCCACATAAATTGATGTCAAATATGTGCATAATCTTGTTGTTAGGAAGCAATACCTTCTTGATCACTATGGCAATTTTGGTGCTTCTTGATAAAATTTGTGATCATCACCTATAAATTATGTTTGCTTTGTTCTCTTGGACTTCAAAATATTCATTTTTAGTTTATTCCAATCTTCAATATGTATATTATCAAAAATGGAGGTCATCGATGAATCATATTAATTTCCATTAATTTTCCATGTCTAATTTAGTTTCACTTCAAATTTGAAAATTAATTATGCGTAACATCTAGTTCATCTCTTAACGTTTTGTAAAATTTTCTTATTAATCTCCCTCAAAAAATTTCATGTTATAGTTTTATTGATCTGTGGATACATGGCCTTAGTCATCTTATAGAATCTTGACCATCCACATGTCACCATCCCATAGTCTTGAGGTCACAAAGGTCATAAAGTTACAATTTCACTCTTGTGCTCACTTCCTCCCATGAACTGTATGAACATGTTGAACTATTAGTTTGCCCTTTATGTCTATTTAGATCCAAATTTTTTTTTACATCTAGTGTGCCCATTTGATGATATCTTGTGTAGTGTGTCCTCTCCAATTTCCAAGTTCATTGTATTTTACATTTATTGTGTCCACTCAAAGTGACACATTTGATAAGTTTTTATTGTCTCATAGTCATGGGGTCATGGAGTACCTCAATATTTAAAATGTATTTATGTAATGTCCATAGATCCATTAAACTTTAGTCTTTACTCTATATTATTTCTATAGATTTCATGACTTTAGTTGCATTTTTTAATCTTAATTATCGAGTGTCTCAATCCCACAGTCTCGAGGTAATGGGGTCATGAAGTATAAAAAATAATATTCACTATGCAATTCATCTCCCATGGAATTAGTGGATGTATTGGATCTCTTTTTATTTGCCTTTATGTCTACCCAAGAGTGAATATTTTTAATCTTTACTTTTATTACAGCCACAAGGTGAAATCTTGAGTAGTATGTCCTCGTTGAGCTCTAAGTCTTCATTCTATCATACCTTTATTGTGTCCACTGAAAATGATATACGTGGAAATATTTCATTACTTCATAATCATGGGATAACGATGACACATAGTTATATTCAATTTTTTTAATAAATCACATGTATTACTTTAATAAAATATGTAGTATAAATAAAACACGTGGTAATCATCCCGATATCACAAGGTCACGAAGACACAAAGTGTCTCTTTTCTTTGAATGTGGCCTCAATGAACTCCTTAGATGCATTAAAAATTGAAATCTACTTTATATTCATGTGTGTCTGCTTTCTCCTATACACAATGAATAAAAGTATCTATGATCATATCTTTTAAACAAAGAGTGATTAATTTATGCAATCACCATAAAAGTGAATTCTTAAACAAAGGACATTTGGCATGTTAAATGGAGTCATGGGATCACAAATAACTTAGAATGCAAATTTAATATTTATGTTATCAAAGAAAACATGTGGCAATCAGAACAAGGTCACAAAATCATGGACTCATGGAGTTTTCCAAAAGACAATTTAGACTTTGAAGTAAAAGAGGCCTTTGCAAATTCACTAATATATGAAACTTGATTTAGACCATGGCCAAATTCACTAGATACCAAGATCTATAGAAACATGAAAATAAAGTGAAGTTTGACTTTGGATATATGTCATGGCCACAAATTAATTTAACTATTTTAAAAAGGAAGAAAACACGTGGCCATTAGAATGGAATCACGGTGTCACATCTAGTTCACATATTAACGATGTGAATTAATGGTAGGAAATGTGGAATATGAGCATTAATCACCCTTAAAATTTTGGGTCATTAAAGATTTATTGATATGTGTATATGGCCTTAGTCACATCAGAGAGTCAACCATCCATGTGTCACATTATTATAGCCTCGAGGTCACAAAGTCACAACATTCATTTCCTCCCTAGAATGCAAAGATGGGTTGAATTATTAATTCACCATTAGATCCGGATGTATTTTATCTTTACATCTATCACAACCACATATTGAAATCCTATACAGTGTGTTCTTACAAATCTCCAAGTCTTCATCACCTTTTCGCCTTTATCGTGTCCCCTTAGAGTGACACGCATGACAACTTGTTTTGTCTCTTTGTCATATAGTCATGAAGCGCTTCAAGCTTTCAAGTGAATTATTTTGTTGTTTATGGATCCATGAACTTTCAACTTCATTTTATATTCCTTTTGCATCTACAACCTTTTCTACACATATCACATAAAACAATGTGATCATATCTTAAGATAAAATAATACACACATAATAATTTCACATAACCTACAATATCAAGAGAACATGTGGTGATCAAAACATAGTCACGGGGTCATGCCATCATTGAGTTTCCCAAAACATAACCTAGACTTTGTGATATAAAAATTAAATGCATGGCAGTCTGAACAAGACCATAGGATCATGAAAGCCATGAGTTTATGAAGGTCATAGAATATTTCTTGTCCTTCAAAATATGCTTTAGTCTTTGTGATATAAAATAATACACATGGAAATCTAAACTGACCCATGGGGCCATGAAATCACATAGTCCTCAAGACATAGCTTAGAGTTTGAAAATAAATAAGCCCTCGTAGATGCATGAACATAAACGTTTCATTTTATCTTGAGTGTGGCCTTGTGTATCTCCATGAAAATTGGGTGCTTCTTGAATTAAATTTGTGATCATCATTTATGAATTCTCACTTGCTTTGTTTGATTGAGTTTGAAAACACTTTCTGCGGTGATCTCAATCTTTAGTATGAAAATTATCAAAATGGAGGTCACAAATGAACTCTATTCATTGGCATTAATTTTCACATCCAAGTTCACCATCAAATTCAATTTCAAACAACAAGTGTATGTAAAATATAGTTCACCCCTTAATGTTGTAAATTAATGGTAGTTGACATGGAATGCACGTATTTAACTGACCCTTAAAATTTTGGTCATTATAGCTTTACTGATCTACGAGTCTGTGGTCTTAGTCACATTAGAGAATCTCAACCATCCATGTGTCACAATCTCATAGCCTCATGGTCACATAGGTCATGAAGTCACAATGTTGACTTTTGATATTCATTTCATCCCATGGACTATGGATGCATTAAGATATTAATTTGCCCTTTTTGTAGGCTCAAATTTGAATGTCTTTTTTCCTTACATTTGTTGTGGCTATGTGTTGAAATCTTGTGTAGTGTGTCCTCGCAGAGCTCCAAGTCTTCATCGCCTTTTCACCTTTATCATGTTGACTTGGAGTGACACACATGGTAGTGTGTTATTGTTTCATAGTCATGGGGTCATAGAGTGCTTCAAGCTTTCAAGTGGCTTCTTTTGTTGTCTATAGATTCATAAAATTTTGCCTTTTTCTATATTTATTTTACGTCTGCAACATTTTCTACACACATCACATAAAAACAACGTGATCATATATTAAAGTAAAATAATACGTGCATAACAATTTAATAAGCCCTGTGATATCAAGAGAACACGTTGTGATGAAAACATAATCATGAGGCCATGACATAACAAAATTTTCCAAAACATGGTTTAGACTTTGCAGTGAAGAGAAAACATGAGGAAGTCTGAATGGGACCACGAGGTCACGAAATCCACAAGTTTATGGAGGTCATGAAGTGTTTCTTATATTTCAAAACATACTTTAGTGTTTGCGATATAAAAAAAGAGACATGGAAATATAAATAGACCCATGGGGTCACAACCACAGAGTTTTCAATACGCATCTTAGACTTTGAAATATAAAGAAATCCCCATGGATACATTAACATATACATTTTGTTTTAAATTGCGGTCAACTCTATTTATCGCAAATATGTGAATGTGGCATGGGAAATAAAATGCGAACTTAGACTTAGGCCATGCGAATGTGGTTACCGATAAACTTAAGATTTTGCAAGAATTATTTCATGACAAATCAATTTTATTGGAAACTAATTAAGATATATAACTAATACCAATTAATTTTAGATAGCAATAAATTATTTGAATCAAATTTAAAATCTACAAAAACCTCACATAAATTTTTAAATACTTTTTCTCGTTACAACAACACTATTTTAATACTTATTACAAAAATAACAATATTAGCTTTGAGTATCCAACATTCTTTATACATATTCATTTAAGTACAATTCCTTATCTATATTCTGGAAAATATTTTAAACTTTGTCTTTAAACTATTATCATACATTGCTTTGAACAACAGTTACTAACATTACATCATAACACTTGTTAAGAAATGTAAATGTATGCTGGTTAGAACATATAAATTAAATGTGTTTATTGGAAAAATGTTGAGAGATATCAATTTTAAGGTGCTTATCTTAGAGTTGTTACATGCCACACTGACTAATGATTCCATTAACTTCTCTACAATTTTTCTCTTGAATGGTGACAAATGGCCTCAATCTAACTACGACACTATGTCAAGTTTGAAGAAATCTTGCTGAAAAAAATAAAACATGCTCCAAACTCCAAGATATCACTAATTTTGGACAGAGTTTTCGAAGTAAGAAAAAAACTTTCATCTAACAGTCAAATAGATGTCAAATTTAAGATCAAATTGCCCTATGATGCTTAACTGAATGTCAAATTTAAAGTCGACCATTTTTATTAATATCTCGTACTATTACACCCCACCATGTGTCACCATTGTAAGTTACATCCATCAACTCAATAACTAAATAGTACAAATATCTTAAATATAACTTTTGAAATGCACAAAAGATATCAATTTCAAAATTCTTCTCTTGAAATTTTTACATATTATATTGATTAATAATTCTATTATCTTATGTTCCAATTACCTACCCTCAATGTACTACCATTCTAGATTACATCCATCAATGTAATATAACTAACTAGTACAAATATCTTTAAAACATCTATTATAATACGCCAAAAATTATCAATTTCAAAATTTTTATCTTGAATTTTTTACATATTATATTGATTAATAGTTCTATCTAACTACCCCATTATATAACTAAGATATTATAATTTTTGAATTACAATACTTTAATTTTGAATAACTCATTTCATTCCTCTCCCGCCTATAATAATAAGAATGATTTTTTCAAATTAATTCGAATGCCCTGCCTTTCACCCAATTAAAGATTTATATTTGCTTATTTTTATATAATTTTAACAAGATTTTGAAACACAATTAATAAAAAATAAAACTGTGAAACCAATCCAAAAATAGAGAATAATAACTGTAATCAATGAATAACAACTGTCAAAGGACCGCAAAAAGACCAATCCATTCCCAGTTGGGCCCTCTAAAGTTTATCCATGACACCCCACTCGAGTGATTCTTGTATGAGCAAGGGCCTACTATATCACTATTGGTATATGCTTTATTTATCATCAACATTAAGAATGTGCTTTATCAGCTCTGATGAATAGAATTTTGCATGGTTAACTGTCAAATTCATCACTTGGTCATATTAACAAGTTTGAGGGGGTTCCGTTTGACTTATGCCCATGTTGGACAGGGGCCTGGCCGGTGGATGAGATTCTGAAAAACAAAGAAAAAAGTAAAGCTGGTACAGAACAAGAAACAGGTTGGTTGAGGCTGACTAAAGTAAAGCTAATTATATTATTGTATCAGTGATTTTGGCCACACCGTACAGGTCCCAAAAGCCAAAGGAGAGATTCATGTGGCAATATAGAAAGTTAAAGCACAAGATTATTTTATTGGGTTTGCATAAACCAATCTTAAAATGGGCTTTCCTGCTTATTGCTAGTCTTTTATGGACACATTTTCAGTTTGTGTAGAATGCTTACAGCAGCCTGTATCAATGGCAGCTGACAGCAGAGTTCTCAGAGTACACTGATTCAATCTAGGTATTCTTGACCTTTTGCTGTGCAGAATGGTTATTGATTCTCATGTACTATGGTGCAGGCGAGTGTTTTGTGTGCAAGAGGCAAGAGCAACCAACATAGTACCATGACCTGAATCTGTTGTGATCATAGCTAGTTACACAGCCCTCTGTCCTTTGCTTGTATTGGGTAGTGATTTGGATTGACAATTTGAGAAGAGATGGGCAACAAGATCTTTTGGGTTGTTAGTAAAAGTATAGTATCCATGATAGGGGTTTGCTTGAGATTTGCCTGGGATAACCCCATAATCTCCTTTCAGCTGTTGTGTGTTGGCTTTCTTACTATGTTGTATCCACAGTTTTGCTTCAGGCTATTCCTCTCACCAGTCGTTGTTTATACTGTGTTCTTCCTCACTGCACTCCTCAGCATTGGACATAAGCAGCACCAGGAGAAGGTTAAGGAAGCAGCAGAGGGTGGGAAAAAACAGCCCATTAATGAGGTTTCTCATTTGAGCATTGGACATAAGCAGCAGAAGGAGAACGTTAAGGAAGCAGCAAAGGGAGGGGAAAAACAGCCCATTTATGAGGTTTCTCATTTGATAAGGGTTACAGAGGAAACCATAGTTGGGATTTCCAGTAAAAATAGTGTGGAATGTGCTGAAGAGAGGATCATACAGGAAGAGGAATTGGATGATGGATTTGAAGATGGTAAGGAAATTCCAAGCAGTGAAGCAGAGACTGAGGTCTATAGGAATAGATCATTGGACATGGGAAATGAAGAAGTCTTGGCCTCTGATTTCCAAAGGGATCAGAGTTTCAGAAAGTCTGTGCATTTCAGTGATAGCCTGATAGAGGGGATGTATAGAAGCCAATTGGATGTAATTATGGAGGAGGAGAACGAAGAAGAAGAGCACAGTCATACTGAAGTTTTAACCCCAAGAAAAATAGATACCGACTCTGAGGATGAGGCTCCAATGAGCGTTTCTCCTCAGTCTGAGAACAAAGAAGATTGGCATCAGAGAAAAGTTCGTCTGGAGGATTTTTTCTCTCTCACATTACAGTGTGAATCCGCGTGGAAAAGCTTTGGTCATGATGGTAACAATTCTTGTTCTTCTGATGATGATGACGATACAGATAGTTCTGGTTCCTCTGAGGATTCAATGGGACAGCTGGGTCCTCTGATATATGAAGTCCATGATCCCAAACAGTCCCAATCAACACACAGTAAGTTACTTGCAGAGGATTTATCACTTCCTTCCAATGGTGGTGGTGAAGAATCCCATGTTGATTTTCATTTTACTTGGACTGAGGAAGACGAAGGAGAGGAAAAAGAAAGCCTGTTTGAGATTGTGAATGCAGGGGATGCTCAGTCCATGTCTGAAGAAGATAATTTGATTGAGATTGCTCTTTCTGACCAGGAAAACCCAGATTTGGAGAGGCAAGAAATCCAGGGAACAATAGATCAACATAATACTGAAGAAAAAGGCCAAGGACACCAGGAGGGTAAGTTTGAAGGTGCAGAGGAGGAAAATCTGATTGAGATTGATCTGTCAATACATAATATTGGACTGACAGAAGAAATTGAAGAGAAAAACCAAATTCAAGGGGAGCTATCTGATCATTTTGGGGAGGATCCATCGGTCCGTAGATACCCAACTCCACTAACAGATTCAAAATTGGAGGAGGAGAACCAGGCTAGTGAACAAAATGAATCATCACTAAGAGAACCAACTGGCAAGAATCGTGAAGAAACCCATCCACAAGAAGCTGAAATAGGAGAAGCCAAAGCGCCTTCTGCGGAATCATCGATGCTAGGTTTGGAATCCTGAAGAAATATAGAGAAATCTTTTATTTTCCTCTGATTGCGAGGAATTTTTTTGAGCAATTGAGCTAGTGGTTTGAAGTGGGTAGAGCTGAAAGGTGTGATATAGATTTTTCAGGATCTAGGGGTAGTAGATTCGGCCCTCATATAACTTCAACTTCCTTAAATGGATAATATAATTTTATTATTGCAGTGAACAAATATGTTGTAGTATAACTGAGATCCCAACAGAACAGAGGAAAAAATGAAGTCCCACCAATTTGGATTGTGGACTTTGATTCTGCCTGCATTGGGCCAAATTTTATTGAGCCCAGCATTGTTGGCACATTAATGATCTTATTAAACATCTTGGATCATATGATTGTATTGGTAAATAAATTCTAGCTGTGTTTGGAGAGTGCTGCTGTTCTCTAGTTTGTCAATGACCAGCAGCCTGCATGAAAAGCCATATACAATGGAAGATGGCTCTTCAATGTTCTTTATATTTGGGTTTGGACATGAATATAATTTCAGCTATGCCATACGATGTTTTCTTTAGTAAAATGTATATAATAAATAGTAATATGCAATTAATGATATTATTTTCTGTACCCTAAAATTTCAATATAGATTCCCCATATGATGTTGTGAGACTTGAAAATAATGTTGAATCCCCATGATCATATTACCCTTGTATACGCTATTTTTTAAGTTCAATTATCTGTATATTTGCACCATGAAATGGGGGATTGTTGAGATTCAAATAATAGATTAGGAATTGTGTTACCTTTAGTTGAGTTGCATACGTTGGTGATAAAGCTTATCATAGGTTTTTAGATTTCACTAACAAATAACTTTTATGAGGAAATTTTCGGATTCCTACATGCAAGTTTTCTTTTCCACTACTTACATTTTCACTTAATCTTGTTCCACTGACTTCTCCTTTGCCATGGCCAAGGTTGGTAGAACATCAATTCCTATTTGGAGGTCTCACAACAAATCAATGTGTCCTCACTATATACAAGGTCCCATGGATAGTGTTTACTTTTGAATATAGCAAAGGACAACTCCTTGAACATATCAGTGTGTCCTCTTGCCCTTGCATTGTGTATTGCAGGTTGTTCTTGTCCCACAACAAATTAGTGTTTCTTCCCTATATACAAGGTCTTATGGATAGTGTTTACTTTTGAACATATGAAGGACAACACCTCCTTATTCTAAGAAAAGAACACGAACTATAGATTTAAGAGACTTTGGCCCACATTTTAGTCCCCACTACAACTATATCAAGAGAGTATGTAAGCCCTTAACAAAACATGGACATCAAATATGGTCCCAATGGATGTTTGTTTGTCAATTTTGACAAGGACATTTGAAAGGTCTTTGAAGGTAGCTCATGCTTCATGGGAACCATGGTCTCTTCATAAAGCCTGGGAAGATCAATTTAAATGTGGTTGTGGAAATTCCAAAAATGGGTAGTGACACTTGAATTTTGGAGTGATAACTTTTTAAAGTCTTTAAAAAATAAGCTTGGAAGCACCATTACACAACCGCCATGTCAAAACATCGGTTGTATATCTATTATTAAAGAATATGCAATGATCAAATGAATCTTAGCCAACAGAATTGCAATAAAAACATCATTCTTAGACGTAGTCGTGACCATGGTCAGAGGCATGATTGCAATGTGTTCATTTGGCATGGGATTTCCCTAGCCCGAATCCACCTCTAAGCCACGAGTCCTAAGAAGATGATGCCTTCCAATTTCAAAAAAGAAAGTATCAAAATATTAAAATGAAAAGTCTACTTGATGAGTCCATCCTCATTGGAAGGTAGAAATTATAGTTTATCAATGGTGGTAAAGATGGGAACAAACGTCTAAAGCTCACCCCAAATGTGGAAAAGGAAGAAGTTTACGCTGATGAACCCATCATAGTTTCTCAAGTAGCTTGCAAGGATTTTGGCCCATCCAATATCAACTCACCTCTTCTTTCCCATTGTCAATTTTTTTTGGAAATGGAGAACAAGACGATTCAAAAACATTGTGTGTTGTGAGTTGTGAGAGATAGATACAAATCGAGGATATATATATATTTTTAAAGAGTGCATTTAAAGAAACCAAATAGTGTTTATTTGAGGAACAGCAACAAGAAGACTATGGGAAAAACCTTCTCATCATCAAATGACATTGAAAAAGAGCAATTCAAATCCAAGGTCTACCCATAAAGAACATTAAACTAGATTCGATGTTCTCAAAGAAAAGGGGCTTGCTCAACTTGCCGAGGGAAACTAACCAAGAATTGATCAAACTATAGAAAATCCTTGAGCATGCCTAACCTGTTAGGTTGTGGAGCTAAAAGCTTCAACTTTGCAGACATGGAGGAGGTTGTTGAGTTCCAGGGATACCGGCGTCGACAGTGTAACTGACGTCGGTCATCCACAGTGCAGAAGGGCAATCGGAATCGGCAGGAGGTCGGCCGATGTCGGTCAACTCCAGGCAGACAGGGACCGACGTCGGTCGCCTATGCGGTTTTAGAACTGTTTGTTGCACGAACAGTTAGTTCGTTGAATCGAGTGTTTGCATGTAAAGGCTATTTCGAGTCTTGAGCTGCGTGTCTAAATTAGAAGTCTAAGTTATTGTTTAAGTATGGGATCTATTTATAGACCCATTGGCATGTATTGTAAAGTGTGCTAGTGAAGAGAACAAAGTGTGTGTTCCTCCTAGTTCCACATAGAGCAATAAAGGAAGGCAAGGAAGATCCTTCCATTGTAAGATCATTTGAGTTGCAGGTTGTTGCAAGCTCATAGGAGATCTACATGTGTAAGTAAGGTCTGTTGAGTTGCAGGTTGTTGCAAGCTTATGGGAGATTTACTTGAAGTACTTTGAGTACTTGTGTACTGGCAGGGTTATTACTGACTGGTTGGAGGTGAACACCAATTCTGTGTTTGAATTGTGTGTTGGGACCGTTTTTGGTAGGAGAGTGAACTCTTGAGGAGAATTACTGTACACTTGGTGTGGGAACCCTGAAAGGTGTGGAAGAGTGTGGCGTCTCTTCATTGTATTCTTTTCTGGATGAGTATTAATACATATTGTGTTGTCTCTCATATTCTGTGTCATTTGTGAATTCTAGTTACTTATTGCTTCTGGTTAATTCCGCATGTTTAATTGCTAATACAAGGTAATCATATTGTGCTCTTATTGAAGAGCAAGATCCTAACAAGTGGGATCAGAGCTGTTTGTTGTTCTTGATTCCCGATCAACTGGTATCAGAGCTTTTGGTTGGGTTACTAACAGGTGTTTCAGATCTGGTTAGTGTGTGTTGATTACAGGTTACTCACAGTGGTTTTTGTTTGAGTGGGAGTATAGCAATGGCAGAAGAAAGTAAGCTACGAATGGAGAAGTTTAATGGCAAGAACTATCAATTATGGAGGATGCAGATTGAAGATTATCTGTATCAGAAAGATTTGTACTTGCCGTTGGGTGGGGTTGCATGCAAGCCCTTGGATATGAAGATTGAAGAATGGGAGGTTCTTGATCGGAAGGCTTTGGGATCTATAAGGTTGAGCCTTACATCGTCTGTGATTTCCAACTTATCATAGGCTACGACAACAGTAGAGTTGATGGAATCTTTGGCAAATTTATATGAAAAACCCTCAACTTCGAATAAGGTATTTCTTATGAAGCAATTATTTAATTTGCAAATGTTGGAAGGTGGATCTGTTCATAGTCATCTTAATGATTTCCATGGTTTGGTAAACCAGTTAAATTCAGTCAATATTGTTTTTGATGATAAAATTAAGGCTCTCTTAATCTTATGCTCATTACCTGATAGTTGGGAGAGTTTGGTAATGGCAGTTAGTAATACTGTGTCTGCTTCAAAATTTTTAAAAGTGGATGATGTTGTGAGTGTAATTTTGAATGAAAAAATTCGCAAGAAAAGCACAAGTGAATCATCAGGAAATGCTTTGAGTGTGAAAAGCAGGGGAAGGCAAAGAGAGAGGATCAAGGTCAAAGATAGGCAGGAGATCCAAGTCCAGGTATGGCAGAATAACTTGCTGGAAATGTGGAAAGCAAGGGCACTTAAAGAGAGATTGTTGGTTGAATGAAGATCAACATAAATGACATGAAGAAGCAAGTGATGCAGGTATTGTTGCATAGGATGCTCTGGTATGTTCCTTAGATAAAGTAGAATCTTGGGTTTTAGATTTTGGTGCCTCTTTTCATGCATCCCCAAACAGGGAATTTTTTCATGAGTATGTCTAGGGAGACTTTGGAGAAATTTGTTTAGGGGATGGTAAGCCTTGTCAAATGGTTGGCAAAGGGAAAGTGAAGCTAAAATTGTAGACGGGCAACACATGGGTGTTGAAGGAGGTCATGCATGTCCCAATCCTGGAGCAGGATTTGATTTCTGTTGGAAAGTTGGGTGATGAGGGTTGCACAGTAACTCTCACAGCGGACTCTTGGAAGGTTACCAAGGGTGCACTTGTATCAAGAGGTAAGAAAGTAGGTACGCTTTATCTATCTACTTGTATTACTGATTGTCCTTATGGTTTATCTACTTCAACTGTAGATTCGAAGATGTGGCTTAATAGGCTTGTTCACATGAATAAGAAGGGGATGCATGTTCTTGAGTCAAAGGGTATGCTTTTGGATTTGAAAAGCATGGATCGAGATTTTTGTATGCAGAAGAAGAAAGTGACGTTTCTTGAGAAATCTGATGTTAGTGACAAGAACAGGAAAGCCTTGGTTTTCAAGGAGAAGGTGATGGACAGAGATCAGTGCAAGGCGCTAAAAAATTCTGAGCAGAGCAAGGTTGATTTAGACAAGGGTTTGATCCAAAAGGAGCTTGCAGGTAAACGTCATCGTTCACAAGTAAAACACAGAGACCGACATCGGTTATAAAACTGGCATCGACATCCAGACAGGGATCGACGTCGGCTATGTGTAGCCTGACGTCGGTGACTCTGGACAGATAAACACCAGCGTCGGTTAGGGAGAACCGACGTTGGCGATGAGGCAGTCGCATGAAACTGACGTCGATCGGGTGCAGACTGAGATGTGATCAGCATCGGTCACTGAGACGGATTTTGGGTGGACAACAAGCTATCAAGGAGTCTCAAGCGCCCATATGGAGGACTTAAAGGGTATGTAAGCCTCAAATTCGTCATTTCCCTTCTTTACACTACTTGTTGCTCACTGATGGTCAAGAACCAGGAAGTTATTAAAGAAGTAGAGCAGGTAGATCTAGGAAACAGTGGGAGCTTGGCATGGATGAAGGATGTGATTCCTTGGAGAAGAACCAAACATGAGTTTTTGGTGGAGTTGCCAGTGGGAAGAAAGCACTGAGAGACGAATGGATGTTCAAGATAAAGAAGAGTGGGAATGGACACATGAGACGGAAGGCCAGTGTATATGGTCTTGAGTAAGCTGCAGGACAATGGAGGTTTGACCATTGTGCTTCTCTTTACCAGGTTGGATAATATTAGCTACATTATCTTGTTACTGTATTGTGTGCTTGTTGCAGGGTTACACATACAGGGAGTTGTTGAACTAAAGGTAAAGCTAGTTCAGAGGTGTGTCATGAGGAATCTTGGAGCAGCAAGATTCTTTGGCATGAGTGTGTTCTAGAGACATGGGAGGTCACAGGTTGATTTTGTCTCCGGATGATTGTGTGAAACCGGTTAGCACGCCGATGGTTGGACAGTTCTATGAACAGTGTCTTGATTCACATAATGAGGTTAAGTGCATGGTATGTACTAGACCTGAGTTTTCCCAAGCAGTGGGAGTTGTCAGAAAGTTTGGAGCCAATCCTGAAAGAAGCACTAGAGGGCAGTTCAGTGGATTCTTAGAGGGACCCGCAACAGGTGCACATGCTATGTAGGGTCAAGTTATTTTCTACATGGGTTTGTAGATGTGGATGTGGCAGGTGATTTGGATGACATGAGGTACACCACAAGATTTGTGGTGGTTGGTCTTCAAGAGTGATCTTGAAGAGGGATACAAAGCCAAGGGAACAAACTAGATGATATATAGGTACAGGTACAGTTGTAGATGTTTATCTCCAAGTGGGAGATTGTTAGGTTGTGGAGCTAAAAGCTTCAACTCTGCAGACATGGAGGAGGTTGCTGAGTTCCAGGGATACCAACGTCGGCAGTGTAACCGACGTCGGTCATCCACAGTGTAGAAGGGCAACCGGCATCGATAGGAGGTCGGCCAATGTCGGTCAACTCCAGGCAGACAGGGACCGACGTCGGTCGCTTGTGTGGTTCTAGAACTGTTCGTTGCACAAACAGTTAGTTTGTTGAATCGAGTGTTTGCATGTAAAGGCTATTTTGAGTCTTGAGCTGTGTGTCTAAATTAGAAGTCTAAGTTATTGTTTAAGTGTGGGATCTATTTATAGACCCATTGGCATGTATTTTAAAGTGTGCTAGTGAAGAGAACAAACTGTGTGTTCCTCCTAGTTCCACAAAAAGCAATAGAGGAAGGCAAGGAAGATCCTTCCATTGTAAGATCATTTGAGTTGCAGGTTGTTGCAAGCTCATAGGAGATCTACATGTGTAAGTAAGGTCTGTTGAGTTGCAGGTTGTTTCAAGCTTATGGGAGATCTACTTGAAGTACTTTGAGTACTTGTGTACTGGCAGGGTTATTACTGACTGGTTGGATGTGAACACCAATTTTGTGTTTGAATTGTGTGTTGGGACCATTTTTGGTAGGAGAGTGAACTCTTGAGGAGAATTACTGTACACTTGGTGTGGGAAGCCTAAAGGTGTGGAAGAGTGTGGCGTCTCTTCATTGTATTCTTTTCTGGATGAGTATTAATACATATTGTGTTGTCTCTCATATTCTGTGTCATTTGTGAATTCTAGTTACTTATTGCTTCTGGTTAATTCCGCATGTTTAATTGCTAATACAAGGTAATCATATTGTGCTCTTATTGAAAAACAAGATCATAACAAGTGGGATCAGAGTTGTTTGTTGTTCTTGATTCCCCATCATCACCAAGTGTTCACAATGTTCATTATTTCTTGGAATATTAGAAGGTTAAACACTCCATCTAAATGTTATTCTATTAAGCTTTAAATTAGTGATTGGAACTCAAGTCTTGTATTTATACAAGAGATCGAATGACCACATTTTTCTGAGACATTTTGTCAAGTAGTTCATGAGATCTTGTCTTTCTACAAGAGATCGAATGACCACATTTTTCTGAGACATTTTGTCAAACAGTTCATGAGATCTTGTCTTTCTACAAGAGATCAAATGACCATAATTTGTTGAGATATTTTGACAAATAGTTCATGTGCTTTGTGTATGCTCCAATATTTTGCACCCTAAAATCATTGCAGTCCATGCGACTACATTTCCTTGAGACATATTGTCAAAGAGCGCACATATTGCAATAATTGCAGTTCGTGCGATATCAATACTTGTGAGACTTTATGTCGCTAACTTGCTCTTTTCTCTATTATGATATAATGAATACAAAGGTTTTCGCTGATAGTTGGGGTGGGTATGGGCCACCATAGTTGGGTTCGTGGGTCCATTCTCCTTAGTCTCAACTTGAAGGTTTCATGAAGGCCCAAACACATGGTTTTAGCTAGTTTATTTGAGTTACAAATCCTTTTAAATTGGGAAGGTTGGTGATGTTGTGGGGTGTTTTTTAGGTTGAATATAGATGGGCATATACATGGTATGCTAATCGCCAAAAATCAATACCACTATAATGACATTTAGAGGATTGTGACAAATACATCTTGATAGTACAAAGATCGAGGCCTTTTATGTATAATATCAATACTTTTGAGGCTTTGTGTTGGCACCTTTCTCTTTTCTCTACTATGGTATTATGGATATGGAGGTTAGCTAATGGTTAGGGTGGATATGGGCAACCAATTGGGTATATGGGTCTATTCCCTTTTGTTTGGACAAAAGTTTCATGGAGGCTCAAGCACATGCTTATAAGATGCACTCAAACTCTTTGAACGAATTATGGTCTACAATAATTCTTAGGTATGCACAAAATTACTATTTTAGTTTATTTTTATTAAGGTTTTATGTGATTTATGTCATCCTTGCTATTTGCATATCCTATAATCATTACATTCAATGTAGCGACATATGAATGTTCTATGTTGTAGGTCATACTTGCAATAGCCATGATTTGCATATCCTATTATTATTGCATAAATTAATGAATGTAAAGGGAAATTATGTGGCACTGTTGTAAGTAAAATTGAAGTATGCACTTCGTCACTACTATTAGAGAGGTCATCTAAAAAAAACATGTTGTGTGATGGCTAGAAATTAGAAGTTTACACTAAGAAATAAATAAGTAATTGATTTCCTATTCTAAGACAAATCTAAAACCTTAGATAGGTTATACAATAAAAGAACAAGACAAAATAAATAAATCACCTTCCATCTTACCAGCTTCTCCTTTGATTAGCTTCAATTTGCTCTTGGGAATATGTATGTGGATGCACAATTCATTCTCCAAATGCATAGTGAATCTCAACAATGTAAGGATGTAATCTTGTTGATTTCAATGAATGCACAAGGTAATTTTGATAGCACTTCGATAGGTTGATGGTGGATTCATAAGGTAATTTTGATAGAAATTTGATAACATGATGATGGTTTGTGACAATGGAGGATACACTTCAATTGATAGGCTTTTGAGTGAGAAGATGGATGATTAGAAAAAAATTAAATTTATTAGATTATGTTAATTTTAGATGATTGGATTTGAGTCCTCATCCAAGTGGAAGAGACCAATTCCTTGTGTGTTTGAGAGATAAGATGGAAGTTAGTTGGTAGTTAAAATTTTCTCATGGATGAGTCAAGGTAGTTGGATGACTCACCATGTTGGTTGAAAGGTTCAATGAAATAATTGGTTGAGGAAGTTAAGGAAATGGTTGGATGACTCAACACTTGGTTGAGAGAATTGTGGAAGATGTTTGGTGACTTGGAAATTCAATATTTTATTAGTTTTATAAAATTACATGTGCATGATTAATTAATTATTTGAAAAAGGGAGTGAAATGATGTTACTAGACCTTAGGATAAAATTTGAATTTGGTGGTTGGTGGATTAGTGTCTGAATATTTAGCAAAGTTAATTACTACTCTAAATGTGACAGAATTTAGGTATTTACATTTTCCCCTCTTTGAAAGGGTGTTGTGACTAGAAGAAGCTATGTCTCTTCAAAAAATAAAAAAAAGTACAGTGGAAGTAGATATAAGGATATGCCACCCCATGTGGTTTTAAATGATTATGAATGATGCCCCCTTGAGTGGTCATGTGGGGAGAATAGACATAGATGAGTGCTTGAAATAAATGAATTATGGAATGGTATACGAAAAAATATGTATTTTATATTGTAATAAATGGAAGTATCATTATTGATAAAATGTTTACATCATTTGTAGGCATATGTAAAATGATTTTCACCGAGCAGATAGTTGCTAGGGAGTTGATAGGGGAAAGTATATTTCTTGAGATAAGCTGCACGTTTGGATTGTGCCCCATGAAGATTGTTACATGGAAGCAGATTTAGGAATGATATATCCTGTTGATAAGCTACAGACTAGAGAAATATATTTTACAATGAATTGTGATTAAATTTAATAGAGCGATTTTCAAACAAAGAATACAAAAATAGAGTATTCCTATTGAAAATCATTATTGTAATGCATTTGACACTTAGGATATGAATAACACTCTAAGTTAGAGAAGAAAGATGGATCGTATCAAGAGGTGGGTGATGGATGAAAAGGGGTGGGGATACAACATAATTTAATGAATGGATATGAAGAAGATGATGGTATGGATGTTATAGTTGAATGAGATTAACTCATGGATGCTATTAACTCACTTGAGCTAATACTTGCACATTTTGATTGGATTTGATGATGAAATAATTTGCACCAATCAACGATAAATACAAGGAATGGATTGTGAATGATATATCTAGAGATAAGTTGCATGCTTTTATGTTTCCCAAACAATGATATATGCAAGAGGGTAGATGTGAGAACAATATATCCTATTGAAAATATGTGAGATTAAATTAGGTGGATGGTTTGATTTAATTGATTGATGCACAAACATAACCCAATAAGTTAATCGACTGCATAGATTAATGATAATTGATCACATGATTGGATAACATGATTTTGATTTATTGTTGGTAGATAGAGGTGATTATGGGATGTATGGTTAAGTTAGATAGTTAGTATTTGAATAAGTTGACATATGTTAGGGATGTGATGTATGTTGGAGATGAGGCAATGGTGTGGATTGGGTGAATAGTTGATTTTTTTAGTCTTTGCATGGAGTCCCAACATAATTTTGAACATGATTTCCAACATGAATTGATTAACCTTATTTTTTATTTTGCATATGCAAATATGCACCAATGGTATGTAAAAACCATGATATCTATTTCATAATACGTGTAAGTATTGACGCAATCATAAGTGCATGACATAATGCATCATGAATGGGAGATCATAATAACATTGTTTGTAATGTACATAATGAATATACTCAAAACGACAAAGAAGACAAGATAAAAAATATATAAATCATGCAAAATAAACAAATAAAACACACAAAGCATACAAACAAAAGCAAGTAAAAACATAGCTAACAACAAAACATGTTCTACATTAAGTTAAAAACCTTATTGTTTAATGATTGATGGTGATAGAATTGATTTGATTGATTGATTAAGGATTTTAGGATATAGGCCAAGATAAAATGATTTATGGATTGTGTGATGTTTTTGGATTTTTTGAGGTTTCTAATGTCTTTATGTTTTTTGAATTTTGTGAATTTTAAATGTTTTTGGATTTTTTTGGATTTTTTTTTAAATTTTGTTGGATTATATATACAATGGCTACTAGATAAGGTAAAACCTATTCTAGCATGAAAGAAGGGAGTAATAGTGGATAGAAGGGATAGATTAGGGATGGATATGAGTGGATAAGAGTTAAGATGAGAACTCCCAATAACACATTACCTAAAAAGCAATTGTCTAGTTATCAAAGTACCATTGTAAGGATATACCAAGATGTTTCAAAGAACATGTCTCATGATGTTTCCACTTCCTTCTCATGGTCAAAATTTGGAAGAACAACGCATGGCGATGATAGTGGAGAGTGGATGCAACTCAGGGCAAGGGAATGGCGATGGCAGTGAGTGGGAAAAAAGGTTTTCAAATCCTGACTTGGAAAGGGAGAAAGGGGATGGTGATGGAGAAAGGGAGATCATATGGGTCAGTAGGTTCAAAGCCATGTTAAGTGATGAATTGACACAAGTAATCTCTCTTGAGAGAGGCAACAATTTTGACTATGCTAACTCCAAGTAGATGCCATGTAAGACTTCTTGGTGTGAAATAATGATTAGTTCGATGGGTAAGAAGGTGATAAAACCTATTGAATATCTTAAAACCATCAAAGATGGATTAATATACATGTTGAAATAACTCCCTCTCTCATAAATCATGCTTCATCAAGGATGGAACAAGCTTTAGTTTGGAAAGTTCATGGGAGCTAGACCAAACATAGATTCTTTCAGAGCCTGGGCAAAGGAAAAATGGTGTATGAAAGGGAATATAGAGATATTAGTGATGGTGAATGGATTATTCATGATTAGATTTAATAACCATGAGGATAGTGCTAAGATTCTTGTAAGGGGTCCATGGCTCTTTGGAAAATTGGATCTCTTTCTCAAGAAATGGGAACCAGGGCTTGAACCTGAGAAGGAGAGTATTAACCAAATGCCCATCTAGGTTAAACTCTTGGGTCTCCTAATCAAGTTTTGGGAGGAATATCTATTTTCAAGGATAGCTAAATCACTTGGGTACCTCATAGCTTTAGGTTTAACAACTAAGGCAAGATCTAGACTTGTCCATGCCAAGTTTTGTGTTAACACTTTTGTAAATCAATATTTATTGAACTCAATAGTGATACACACTCCTTTTGGTGTAAGAACACAAAAGATAAAATTTGAAAAATCTACCATGGTGTGTGATAAATGCCACAAATTGGGCCACTTGGCAAAGGCATGATTTTTGGTTCCAAACACAACAACATGGCAAAGAAAGGGAGGAGTCTCATTTGAAAAATATACCAAAATGCAAACATCAAATGTGGAGATTGAGATTCCTCATCCTATTTTAAATGCAATTGGTCTTAACACTCAATAGGAGGAAGGATGCAAGGTTAGTTTATAAGAGATTAAAAAGGATGTTCTAGAAGTTAAGCATACAATAGAAAAGGATAATACAACACTACCAGATAAAGGAGCAAAACAAAACCTATTTGAACAATTCACTTTGATAGAGATACATAAATAGGTAGACAAGAAAGAGGGAGTTTTGGAAAAAGATGAAGTCATACATAAAATAAATACTATGGAAAGATAGGGACATAAAACTAATACCCTTCAGACTCAAAACGAATTTCAAATCTTAGAGCAAGAGGTAAAAGTAAAAGATTGGAATGAGTAAGAGACAAAATCAAATGAAATCACACAAAATAAAGGTTCTGCCTTGGTGACAAGCAGTGAGGAAAACAAAGACAATAAGATGGAAAGGTGTACTCCTAAAATTAATACAAAGGCAAAAGTAGTGTCTTCAATGGTCATTATAAGGGATGCTAAGGGCCCAACTATTAAAACTTTGCCTAAGCCAGGAAAATCATCTAAAAAGGAGAAATTTTTAAAACCAACCCAAGAAGATATAGCAGATGGACTTCAAAAAATTCTCCCTTTTAAAGGGGGTTTCTCTTCTCCAAGATGTTAATTATGTTGATTCTTACTTGGAACATAAGATGGATGAATAGTATAGGTAAGCATAAGGTTTTTAGAGATTTTATAAAGAATAATAAGGTGACAGTTTTGGCTATCCAAGAATCTAAGATAGAGGGAAATTACTTTTTGAATTTTAAAAAGTTATTATTGAACGAAGCGAAAGTGGTTTATATCAGCACTACATGAGTCTTAGGAGGTCTGATTACCTTTTGGGACCCTAAATAACTAATGGGGGAACCCATTCTCAAGTCCCAACATCATGTAACAGTCCTATTTATGGATAGTATAGAGAACAAATAGTGGATTTTTTCAAATGTTTACGCTCCCAAGACAAGGTCAGAAAGTAGAAAATTGTGGGAGGATATTAGATCTTTCAGAAGTAATTGCATTCATATTCCTTGGATTCTAGCGAGAGACTTTAACTCACCCCTTCATCCAAGAGATTAAAAAGGAGGTAATATGGTTTATATGGACAATATGGATGATTTTTCCTCTTTGATAACTGATATTGGTTTAATGGATTTAGAACTTAGGGGCCCCAAGTATACTTGGACAAATCAAAGACTAGGTGAGAATGTTATACAATGTAGACTAGATAGATTTTTCATCTCTTTAGAGTGGCTCCAACACAAAGATTTAGATTTGAGAATTTTATTGAAGATTGGGTTAGATCACTCCCCTTTGGAATTAGTCATTTATGATCAGCAGGCCAAAGATATCAAGTACCCCTTCCGCATAGAGCACATGTGGTTGACACACCCAGATATCTGGGAGAGAATGTCGGATTGGTGGACAAATAATGATAGAGGTTCGACCATGTTCAATCTTGCTAAGAACTTCAAGAAGTTAAAAATTAAGTTTAGACAATGGAACAAAAAGATGTTTGGAAATGTTTATTTGCAAAAAAAGGCCATTAAAGCTGATCTATTAAATAGAAAAGATGAGATTGAGGAAAAAGGTTATGAATTAGAGACTTAGAGCAGGGAAAAACAACTAGCACCACACTATTGCAGCTAGTGAAGGAACTCTATAGAGGTAGAAATCTAGGAACATTTGGCTTAAGGAGGGTGATAGAAGCACTAGATCTTTCCATTTGTCTACGTTAAAGCATAGAAAATACAATGCCATAAGGGAGATAATCAATAATGAATGTTAGTTGTCCTTTGAAATAGATGAGATTAATCAAGAAAGTGTTCTTTTCTACAAGAATTTGTACTAGAATGATTTCAAAAAGAATATTGGTTTTGAATAATATTTTTTACATGTGATTCCTGAATTGATCAACTAAGAAGATAATGATATGCTTACTATTGTTACCACAAATGAGGATCTGAAATTTGTGATTTTTAGGATGAACCTAGATAAGGTTCCTAGACCAGATGGGATTCTAATAGCTTTTTTCAATTTTTTTTGAGATACTATTGGTGACAACATGGTCACAACTATAAATGAATTCTTAGAATTTGAGTAGCTGCTTAAATAATTAAACCATACATTTTTAGTGCTCATACCTAAGAAAGAAGGGGCAATTAATTTTGTAAAATTTTGGCCTATTAGCCTATGTAATTCTTTCTACAAAATCATTACCAAGATCATAGCCCTAAGGATGCAACTAAGCATGGAAAAAATTATTCAATCTCAACAAGGAGGTTTTGTACCAAGAAGTCAAATACAAGATGGAGTGATTGTGGTTTATGAAGCCATACATTCTATGGAAAAAATTCAAAAAGCAGCCATGGTCCTTAAATTGGAAATGGCCAAGGTGTATGATAGACTAGATTGGAGTTTTCTAGATAGAGTGTTGGCTTAATTTAGTTTTAGTGATAAGGTTAGAAAGATTATTAGAGCATTTATAACCACTTACATGTTTTTTATGTTAGTTAATGGATTGTGTTAGGTTGTGGAGCTAAAAGCTTCACCAGGATGCAAACAGGAGAAGTTATGGAGGTTGCAGGAAGTGTTGCGAAGTGTCACAGACACCGGCATCGGTCTGAACAACCGACGACGGCAGGAGGGAGACAGGAAGGCGACCGACGTCGGTCATGGATCGGCTGATGTCGGCACCCCCAGACAGCCAGGGACCGACGTCGGTCACCTGTGGTTTGAGCTGCGAGTATGTTACGGGCAGTTGGTTGACGAACCAAGTGTTTGCATGTCTAGGGCTATTTTTTAGACTGAGAGCTGTAGATTTAATTATTGTATTATTGTCTAATTATTGTTTGGATGAGATCTATATATGGACTCATGATTGTATTGTAAAGGTGTGCTAGAAAGCCATAGAGCTTTTAGAGAGAGCTAGTGTAGCTCCTCCTAGTTCCAAGAGGTGCTGAGTGTGTATGATCAGGGAGAGTTGCAAGGTCTGCAAGGTCAAAGAGCTAATCCAATGGAGTACTGGTTGAAGAATCATAAGGACTTGGTGAGGTAAGGACAAGGGTTCTTCAGGGGTGTAGAGATGTCTACATGGTGAGTAAGGTCTAGTGATTTGCAGGTAGCAACAGAGAGCAGGAGATCTACTTGGAGTACAGTTGTGTACTTGGTGAACTGGCAGCATGTTATTGACTGGTTGGAGAGGTGAACATCAATTCTATATTGGAGTTGATTGTTGGGACCGAGAGAGAGAGGGAAGAAGATCTTGAGGTGTGGCAAACCTCTGAGGTGGAGGAAGAAGTGGCATCTTTCTTATTGTATTTTCTTCTATGTATATAATACAATTGTGTATTGTCTCTTAATTCCTGTGTTGTTTCATATTTCTAGTTACTTATTGATTCTGGTATAATTCCATGTTTAGTTGCTAATACAAGAAGTAATCACATGTGTTCTAATTGGTAGAGCAAGATCCTAACTGAGTAGGGATTGGAGCATGTTTATTGTTCTGGGGTTTCCCTGACACGTGGTATCAGAGCTACGGTTTGCAGGAAGCAGGTTATTGTTTTTTGATTACAGGTCATTCACAGGGGTTTCTGATTGAGTGGGAGTATAGCAATGGCAGAAGGAAGTAAGCTACGAATGGAGAAACTGAATAGCATGAATGGTCTGATTGATGGAAAGAAAGAGCAGAGAAAAAGAAATTGTTGGTTGGTAGCAGATCAACATGAAGGAACTGAAGATGCAGATGTTGCAGGTGTTGTTGCACAGGATGCTTTGGGAGGTTTCTTGGATGAAGTTGAATTTTGGATAACAGATTATGTTGCCTCTTTCCATGCAGCCCCAGGTTTAGGAGCTGGAGAGCCTTGTCAGATTATTGACAAAGGGGAAGTGAAGCTGAAATTGCAGATGGACGACACACAGTGGTTGAAGGAAGTCATGCAGGTACCAGTCTTGAAGATGAGTCTAATTTTTTCAAGAAATTTGGGTGATGGGAGATATATTGTAACTCTCACAATGGATACACTTGAATTAGATGGTGGTAAGAAAGTAGGTATCCTTTATCTATCTACTTATATTACTGATTCACCTTCTGTTACAGAGATGTGGCTTTGTAGGCTTGGTTACATATGTAGAAGGAGAATGCAGGTTCTGAAGCGGAAGACAGATGTTTTTGACAAGCTAAAGAACTGGAAAGCCTTGGTGTTCATGGAGGAGATGACGGACAGAGATCAGGTGAGAAAACTGATTTATTCTGAGCAGAGCAAGGTTGATTTGATTAGGACTTTGATCCATGGAGAGATCGCGGGTAAAAAGTTATCACTCACAGACGAACACAGGTACCGACGTCAGTCACACAGTAACCGACGTCGACAACAGGAAGACCGACGTCGGCCATGAGGGAACCGACGTTGGCAGAAAGGACACCTGCGTCGCCCAGGGAGACGACGTCGGCAGTTAGGTTCAGTACAGGGAACCGACATCGGTCGGGAGCAGACTGGGAGATGGCCGAGATCGGTCACTGGAACAGATATTGGGCGGACAACAAGTCTTAAATGCTCATGTGGAGGTCAGAAAGGGTAAGTGAACCTCATATTCGTTGTTCACCTTCTTTATATTGCTTACTGATGGTCAAGAACCAGGAGGATGTGAAGAAGCAATGCAGGTAGAGTCCAGATACAGTGGGAGCTTGGCATGGATGAGGAGTGAGTCCTTGGAGAAGAACCAAACAGGTATTTGTTGGTAGAGTTGTCAGCTAGAAGAAAGCACTGAGAGAGATGGATTCCCGTTTTAAAGAAGAGAGTGGATGGATACATGAGACAGAAGGCCAAGGCATGTGGTTTTGAAGAAGCTGCAGGACAGTAGTATAGGGTTTGACAGGTGGATGACTAAGCATGGCTTCAGTCGATGTCAGTGTAACTATTGTGTTGGTTTTTATTCTTACCAGGTGGATGATGAGTCACGACATCATCCAGTTACTGTATGTGGATGGTTTGCTAGCAGGTTTTGTACATACAGGGATTTGCTGAGCTAAAAGGTAAGGTTAGCTCAGAGGCGTGTCATGAAGAATTTGGAGCAGCGAAATTCTTTGGCATAAGAGACATGGAGATTTTATCTCCAGTGGGAGCTGGTGTGAAGACGGTGTTGGCGGAGTGAAGGATGCAGAATCAGAAACCACACCAATAGCTGGACAGTTCAAGCTTAGCTTGAAACAGGGTTCAAAATCACATGAGATCTATTTTAGATCTGAGTTTTCCCAATTCAGTGGGGGTTGTCAGAAAGTATAGAGCCAATTCGGGGAAGGAGTACTGAAGGGCAGTTCAGTGGGACTAGCAGCAGGGATTCTTGTTATGCAGGGTCTAGTTCTTCACTACATGGATGTGTAGGTTCGGATGTGGCAGGTTACTTGAATGACAGGTATAGCATCACAGGTTGTGTGGTGGGTGGTCTTCAGGATTCATCTTGAAGAGGGATACAAACCAGGAAACAAATTAGACAGGCTATAGATACAGGTACAGGTGCAGCTATTTATCTCCAAGTGGGAGATTGTTAGGTTGTGGAGCTAAAAGCTTCACCAGGATGCAAATAGGAGAAGTTATGGAGGTTGCAGGAAGTGTTGCGAAGTGTCACAGACACCGGCATCGGTCTAAACAACCGACGACGGCAAGAGGGAGACAGGAAGGCAACCGACGTCGGTCATGGATCGGCCGACGTCGGCACCCCCAGACAGCCAGGGACCGACGTCGGTCACCTGTGGTTCGAGCTGCGAGTATATTACAGGCAGTTGGTTGACGAACCAAGTGTTTGCATGTCTAGGGCTATTTTTTAGACTGAGAGCTGTAGATTTAATTATTGTATTATTGTCTAATTATTGTTTGGATGAGATCTATATATGGACTCATGATTGTATTGTAAAGGTGTGCTAGAAAGCCATAGAGCTTTTAGAGAGAGCTAGTGTAGCTCCTCCTAGTTCCAAGAGGTGCTGAGTGTGTATGATCAGGGAGAGTTGCAAGGTCTGCAAGGTCAAAAAGCTGATCCACTGGAGTACTGGTTGAAGAATCATAAGGACTTGGTGAGGCAAGGACAAGGGTTCTTCAGGGGTGTAGAGATGTCTACATGGTGAGTAAGGTCTAGTGATTTGCAGGTAGCAGCAGAGAGCAGGAGATCTACTTGGAGTACAGTTGTGTACTTGGTGAACTGGCAGCATGTTACTGATTGGTTGAAGAGGTGAACATCAATTCTATATTGGAGTTGATTGTTTGGACCGAGAGAGAGAGGGAAGAAGATCTTGAGGTGTGGCGAACCTCTGAGGTGGAGGAAGAAGTGGCATCTTTCTTATTGTATTTTCTTCTATGTATATAATACAATTGTGTATTGTCTCTTAATTCCTGTGTTGTTTCATATTTCTAGTTACTTATTGATTCTGGTATAATTTTGTGTTTAGTTGCTAATACAAGAAGTAATCACATGTGTTCTAATTGGTAGAGCAAGATCCTGACTGAGTAGGGATTGGAGCATGTTTATTGTTCTGGGATTTCCCTGACAGATTGGCTCAAAGATTATTCAAGAGCATGAAAGGAGTTTGATAGGGAGACCCCCTGTCATCATTCCTGTTCATCATCATTGAGAAAATATATCTCCAAGGCTTTGGTAGATGATCAATTGAAAGGATTCAAACCGACTAGGTTTCTTGATCCGATGATGCATCAACAATTTGTTGATGACACTATTCTACTAGCTAAAGCTTTTATGCAGGATGCTAGAACAATAAAAAGAATCTTGGTAATGTACGAAAAGGATTCTAATTAGAAAATTAATTTTGAAAAGAGTTCAGTCTACTTTTTCAATACTTCGACGGTTAGACAAGCTAGGATAGCTGCTCTTCTGGGTTGTCAAATCAGATAACTTCCTTCCTCATATCTAAGAATGCTAATTTTTAGTAATCAACTTCTAGTTCATCTTGGAATCCTTTGATAGAGAGATTTCAAATGAAGCTCGTTGGATAGAAAGGTAAGCTCCTTTTTGAGGCTAGTAAGGTAGTGTTAATTAAGAGTTATTACAAAGTCTTCTAGTGTACATTATTTCATTGTTTAACCTACCCAAAGGAGTGGAGGATAAACTTATTAAGATTCAAAGAAATTTACTAAGGGCTGAGATGGAGGAAAAAAGAAAATTCCATCTGGTGACGTGAAATAAAATTTGCAACAAAAAAAATATGGAAGACTGGTTATTAGAAATCTACAGCTGATTAATAAAACGCTCATATCTAAATTTGTTTGGAGATTCATATCCAAGAAATTAGTTTGGGTTAAGATCCTATCCATTAAATATCTTGAAGGAAGAGACCCGATAGTCAATTTGGCTGAAGGTGAATTTGTGAGAGGCTCACATATTTGGAACTTTTTAATAGCTAACAAAGAGTTAATAAATGAAGGGTCAAAATGGCAAATAGGAGATGGAAGAAAGATAGACTTTTGGAAAGAAAATTGGAGCATAGAATTGATGCCTATCCAAAAAGACATAGGTATTCACCTTCAAGACAATTTGAGATATAAATGTGGGGATAAGGTTGCTGGCCATTGGTAGGTTATGGAGGGAGTTAGAAAATGGAAAGATCTAAGTCTGGATGACATAAACCAATAAGACATTTTGAAGATAGCATAACTAAATAATGTTCTACAAATTATTCACATCCCAAGGGTAGATAGTGAAGATTAATTGGTCTGGATTGACTCTTTTGACAACCAATATAAAGTAAAATTTGGGTACGATTTAATCTCTTAGGAATAAGAGGTTGTGGTTAATTTTGAAGGAGTGTGGGATAAATGGCTTACTCCTAAAATTAGTTTATTCTTATAGGTTACTGCTTCAGAATAAAATATTGACATCGGATAAACTAAGTAAAAGAGGATGCATTATTATAAATAGATGTGCGCTATGTGTAGAGGAAAATGAATTAATTTTCTATCTATTAGTTAATTACTCCATGAATAAAATTTGGAGTTATTTCCTTGAAAAAATTAATATTTTTTGGGTACAACCAGGTTCTCTAGTGGAAGTTTGGTAGTCTCAGAGATTTCCTTTCCATAACACACATCTCAATAAGATATGGAACTTGACTGTGCATCGCATTATATGGGGGATTTGGGGAACAAGGAACAATAGAATTTTTAGGGGTAATAGTTGTAATAACAAGGTAATCTGAGAAAGAATCTTTAACTACATCAAAGAAAACTACGAGGTTGGTTCAAATAAAAAGGTAAAAATATTCTCCCCTTTGAACAAATACCAGCTTAGAATTGGCAAATAGACTCTTCAAATTTAGGGAAACCAGACCCCAAGGATGAAATTAGGAAAATAATGAAGTGGAAATCTCCTCTCGAGGGATGGATGAAGCTTAATTTTGATGGAGCTTTGAAAGGAAATTTGGGGGCAATAGGGAAATGTAAAATTATCAGAGATCATGAGGGCAATTTGATTGCTGCTTACATGGGAGATATGGGGTTGAAATTGAACCATTAGGCAGAAGACCTAGCTTCATTATGGGGATCTAATTGGTGAAAAAAATTAATGTTCAAAATATTTTGGTGGAGGGAGATTCTCTGAATATTGTGAATTATTTCTCTAGTAAAATTTCTATAAGATTGTCTATCAAGCATGTCATCGATGAAGCTAAAGGCATTTTGAACTCATTCCAGTAGGTGAGCATCTTGCATACATATAGGGAAGGGAATGGGATTGTTGACTAGTTTGAAAATAGGGGAGTCAACAATGTGGGTTTTAAAACTTGGATAAGCCATGAAGACCTCCCTAGGGAGTTGCTTTTAAAGGTAAATAATGAAGAAAATAATAATACTAATAATCCTATGTATGTTGATGTACCCTTGAATGACTAGAGGGGACTTGATATTGCATAAGATGAGTTGGGGAATCAGGCCTTATGAGGATAATCTTAGGGGTTTGAAGGAGAAGTATCTAGAAGAGCCAAAATTTCTCAAAAATGGCCAAAACACCATGCACTACTACAACTAGGAGAATAACGATAGTAGGTCTAGCTGGAGTGAAGGCAAGAGAAATAGAATGGTTTTTACAAATATAATTGAACCAAAGATTTAGTTGAAAGTAAAAAAAAATGAAATATTTTATGCTATCCTGTAGGTCGGTGGATTTGTGGGCTTTAGGGAAAAAAATGAAGGTTTTGACAGACATTTTTCTATCCTCTTTACAAAGGCTTGGGAGGATAGATCAGTGACCATCAATGGAGTCACTTTAGACATCATGGAGGAACTTATCTCCCATGTAACTGACTTGGAAATTGAGGAGACCAAGATTTATTACACTCTGAGAGAGTTCAAACTTGATAAAGATGCTTTTTTGAAGGAAGTTGAGCAATTGGAGCAGTTGCACAATGGATTCAACAGGGAATCTCTTCCCAAGCCATTCGTTGAGGTAGATTTTCATTTAATGCAATATATTACTTTATAAGGTAGATATAATGTGGTGAGATGGTCTATGTTCAAAATGTTAAACTATTTTAGACATGGACTGCCTTTTAGTCTCCCTTTATTTATCCTCAAATATATTGAGGTGTCTTTTCTAAAATTCAAGCATGGAAATTACTTCACTCTAAGGCATGAGGGAGTATTTTTTTCTTATTTATAAGTATTTTAAAGGCATGAATCAAATTATGCTTGACATCTCTCAGAACTAGAAAGAGAAGCCTGAGGAGGGTCTTGTAGATATTAGGAAGGTTATAAATGTTTGGATCAAGTATCCAGGGAGCTCGAGTAGGGTCTCAGGGAGTAAGAAAAACTTTATTGAGAATGTTGTCAAAAAGTTGAAAATAAATGAAAAAAATCAGGACAACATTAAAAAAAGACTCAAAAGTGTATTGAAAACCCTAGGGCCCAACAAAGAAAAATAGGGGAACAAATTCATACATGAGTTGCAAAACAATAAGGGTGAAGAGATTGTCATTGATGTGGAAAGGGATAGTGTGGAGATGGAAGAGCTTAAGAAGGAGGTGGAGTAGGAAAGTAAGCATGATCAAGAATAGACTACTGTAGAGAAGCATAAGGGGATTGGGGAGACTACATATACTTTTTTGAATAAAGGGGAGACATCACTGAACCAAAAGGACCAAAATGTGGCCTTCAATAATATGGTTTCTTCACTCAAAGGCAAGGAGAGTGCAGACAAAATCATGGAATAACTTGACCTAAAAAAATCCATAATGAGGTGGTTTATGCACTAGAATACTGAGCTGAATGGCAAGTTGAATGTGCTTCATTAGGAAAATGTAAATATGAAACAAACTTTGGTAACTAGGGAGGAGGATGACCAAATTCAGGGTCTAAATTTTAGAGTGGAGATCTTAGAACATGCTAATGAAAATCTGTGTAATACGATTAGTTTTCTTGTTAATTGTAGTAAGGTTGTAATATATGAAGGTATCCAAAATATTGAAAATATTTAGGCACATCTCAAAGAAATTTTTGAACCTAGCTATATAGGTAAAGGTAAGGGCCAGAAGGGGCAAAGTAGTGGTTTTCAATACACTGTAGATGATGAAAGATTATTGATGCAAATTAATATGAATCTAAAAAAGATGAAGACATGCTGGGAAGACGTGTTTGGAAGCTTAGAATTATATTCGTGTTTTGTTGTCCTGTGGCTGTATCAGGGCTATTTTTTAGATGTTTTTGGATTGTGTTTGTCCTTGTTTCCTTTAATTGGCTTGGTTATCTTATTTTTTTTGTACTTGAACTTCTTCTAGGGTTTGGGGACCCTAGTTCAAAAAAATCCCCCTCTTTAACCTAAATAATTGTTTTTTAGAAGAAAGTTAATGGTATAATGGTAAATATTGGATTGATAAGGATAGGATTTGATAGGTTTTGGGTGGGAAAATATTAGACAGAAAAGGATGGGTTTGGATAGGTAAGGATATGTTTGGATGATGGAATGTTTAGATAAATAAGGATGGGTTTTGATGGTTTAGGATAGGTGTAGGATGAGTAAGGATGGGTTAGGATAGGTAATAATAGTAAGGATGAAGGAATGTTTAGATTGATAAGGATGGGTTTGAATAGGTAAGGATAATAAGGATAGTTTCACTTAGGTGTAGGATGGGTAATGATGGATGGATGATTTAGAATGTGTAGGATTGAGATGGATGGGTTTGCCCTCAAGTGTAAGGTAATTGTAGAGAAGTGATTATTTTACACATGATGTTAGAAAATGATTTTCATCATGGTACTTATCCAAAACACCATAGAAATGGTTTTTATCTATCGATGAATTTATTTCTCTCTTTTTTTTGGCATCTCAATTATGTAAGTATTTAAGATGTAGGATGTTAATCCCTATTGATATTTTAGGTATGCACTCTAGAGATGTCTTCAATAAATTTTTTGATTTATAAATTATCTTCTTCCAAATTTACTAGGATACCATCATTGTCAGGGAAACCTGGAACAATAAACATGCTCTGATCCCACTGTGTCAGGATCTTGCTCTACCAATTAGAGCACATATGATTACTTCTCGTATTAACAACTAAACACGGAATTTAACCAGAATCAATAAGTAACTAGAAATATGAAACAACACAGGAATTGAGAGACAATACATAATTGTATTGATAATCACTCAGAAGAATATACAATAAAGAAGATGCCACTTCTTCCTCCACCTCAAAGGTTCGCCACACCTCAAGACCTTCCCTCTCTCTCTTGGTCACAATATCAACTCCAATACAGAATTGATGTTCACCTCTCCAACCAGTCAATAACACGCTGCCAGTTCACCAAGTACACAACTGTACTCCAAGCAGATCTCCTGCTCTCTGCAAATCACTAGACCTTACTCACCATTGTAGATCTCCTATAGAAAGTCATGCCCACATGCTGACCAAAATCATACACACATGAAGAACCCTTCTGATTCTCCAATCCAGTACCCGCCTTGGTACTGCGGCACTAGGAGGAATACACCATTACTCTCTTCTCTCTGAAGGAGCTTATTGCTCTCTTACTCACTAGCTACAGACTTACAATACAACCCATGAGTCCATATATAGATCTTATGCTTACAATAATTAGACTAACCTAATTACAATAATTAGACACGTAACTCAAGACTAAGACTAGCCTTCAACATGCAAACTAACAGTCTCAAAATAGACTCTCCAGACTCAACATGCAAACTGCCTGTTCTCACACAGGCTACCGACATTGGCTCCTCCATGACCGATGTCGACCGATTGGTGACCGACGCCGGTTGCTTCCTCTTTGCTATCTGACCGAAGTCGATTGATCAGACCGACGCTGGTTTCCCTGCAACCAATTCTGCAAATCCCTGCAACTCTGCATCCTCCATAACTTCTCCTATTTGCATCCTGGTGAAGCTTTTAACTCCACAACCTAACAATCTCCCACTTGGAGATAAATAGCTGCACTTATACCTGTATCCGTACACCATCTAAATTATTCCTTGGCTTGTATTCCTCTTCAAGATCAACCCTGAAGACCAACCACCACACAACCTGTGATGCTACACCTGCCGTCAAAGTAACCTGCCACATCCGAACCTACATATCCATGTAGTGAAGAAGTTGACTCTGCATAATAAGAAACCCTGCTGCTAGTCCCACTGAACTGCCCTCCAGTACTCCTTCCCCAAATTGGCTCCATACTTTCTGACAACCCCCACTGATTGGGAAAACTTAGGTCTACACTAGACCTCATGTGATTTTGAACCCTGTTTCAAGCTAAGCTTGAACTGTCCAGCCCTTGGTGTGCTTTCTGATTCTGCAACCTGCATCATGAACCCCGCCAACACCGTCTTCACATCAGCTCCCACTGGAGATAAAATCTCCATGTCTCTTATGCCAAAGAATTTTGCTGCTTCAAATTATTCATGACACACCTCTAAACTAACCTTACCCTTAGCTCAACAAATACCTGTATGTACAAACCTACTAGTAAATCACCCACATACAGTAACAAGATAATGTTGCGACCATCATCTACCTGGTAAGATAAAACCACAATAGTTACACTAACATTGACTGAAGCCGTGCTTAGTCATCCACCTGTCAAACCTGTACCATTGTCCTGCAGCTTCTTCAAGACCATATGCCTTGGCCTTCCGTCTCTTGTATCCATCCACTCTCTTCTTTAAAATGGGAATCCATTTTGTCTATCAGTGCTTACTCCCAGCTAACAACTCTACCAATAAATACCTATTTGGTTCTTCTCTAAGGACTCACACTCCTCATCCATGCCAAGCTCCCACTGTATCTGGATTCTACCTGCATTACCTCTTCCATCTTCCTGGTTCTTGACCATCAATAAGAAATATAAAGAAGGTGAACAACAAATATGAGGTTCACTTACCCTTTTTGACCTCATCATGAGTGTTTGAGACTTGTTGATAGCTTACTGTCCGCCCACCATCTGTACCAGTGATCGATCTCGGCCATCTCCCAGTCTATTTCTGACCGATGTCGGCTCCCTGTACTGGCCCTGACTGCCGATGTCATTTCTCTGGCCGACGTCGGTGTCCCTTCTGCCGATGGCAGTTCCTTCATGACCAACGTCAGTCTTCCTATTGCCAACGTCAGTTACTGTATGACCGACGTCAGTACCTGTGTTTGTCTGTGAGTGATAACTTTTTACCTGCGAGCTCTCCATGGATCAAAATCCTAATCAAATCAACCCTACTCTGCTCAGAATAATTCAATTTTCTCACCTGATCTCTGTTCATCATCTCCTCCATGAACACCAAGGCTTTCCAATTCTTTAGCTTGTCAAAGACATCTGACTTCCGCTTCAAAACCTGCATTCTCCTTCTACATATGTGACTAAGCCTACGAAGCCACATCTCTGCAACAGAAGGTGAATCAACAATATAAGTAGATAGATAAAGGATACCTACTTTCTTACCACCATCCAATTCAAGTGTATCTGCTGTGAGAGTTACAGTGCATCTCTCATCACCCAAATTTCCTAAAGAAATTAGACTCATCTCCAAGCCTGGTACCTGCATGACTTCCTTCAACCACTGTGTGTCATCCACCTGCAATTTTAGCTTCACTTCCCCTTCTTCAATCATCTGACAAGGCTCTCCAACCCCTAAATAAATCTCTCCAAGGTCTCTAAAGACATACCCATGAAAAGATGCTCTATTTCGGGCTGCATGGAAAGAGGCAAAAGAATCTGTAAACAAAGATTCCACTTTATCTAGAACATCCTATGTAATATTACCTGCAACATATGCTTCCACATGCTGATCTTCTACTGACCAACAATCTCTTTTTGCCTACTCTTTCTTTCCATCAATCAGACCATTCGTGCTATTCAGTTTCTCCATTCGTAGCTTACTTTCTTCTGCCATTGCTATACTCCCACTCAATCTAAAACCCCTGTGAGTGACCTGTAATCAAAAACACTACCAGATTTGAAACCACCTGTTAGTCAACCCAACCAAAAGCTCTGATACCACTTGTTGGTATCAGCTCTTGAACCTACAACCAAGGCTCTGATACCACGTGTCAGGGAAACCTGGAACAATAAACATGCTCTGATCCCACTGTGTCATGATCTTGCTCTACCAATTAGAGCACATATGATTACTTCTCGTATTAGCAACTAAACATGGAATTTAACTAGAATCAATAAGTAACTAGAAATATGAAACAACACAGGAATTGAGAGACAATACACAATTGTATTGATAATCACTCAAAAGAATATACAATAAGGAAGATGCCACTTCTTCCTCCACCTCAAAGGTTCGCCACACCTCAAGACCTTCTTCCCTCTCTCTCTTGGTCACAACAATCAACTCCAATATAGAATTGATGTTTACCTCTCCAACCAGTCAGTAACACGCTGCCAGTTCACCAAGTACACAACCATACTCCAAGTAGATCTCCTGCTCTCTGCTACTATCTGCAAATCACTAGACCTTACTCACCATTGTAGATCTCCTATAGAAAGTCATGCCCACATGTTGACCAAATCATACACACATGAAGAACCCTTCTGATTCTCCAATCCAGTACCCACCTTGGTACTATGGCACTAGGAGGAACGCACCATTGCTCTCTTCTTTCTGAAGGAGTTTATTGCTCTCTTACTCACTAGCTACAGACTTACAATACAGCCCATGAGTCCATATATAGATCTCATGCTTAAAATAATTAGACTAACCTAATTATAATAATTAGACACGCAACTCAAGACTAAGACTAGCCTTCAACATGCAAACTAATAGTCTCAAAATAGACTCTCTAGACTCAACATGCAAACTGCCTGTTCTCGCACAGGCTGCCGACATCGGCTCCTCCATTACTGATGTCGGCCAACTGGTGATCGATGCCAGTTGCTTCCTCTTTGCTATCTGACTGACGTCGGTTGATCAGACTAATGTCAGTTTCCCTGCAACTGATTTTGCAACTCCCTGCAACTCTGCATCCTCTGTAACTTCTCCTGTTTGCATCCTGGTGAAGCTTTTAGCTCCACAACCTAACAATCATAACCTATATGATAGCTAAATAGGGTGAAGTAGAAGGTGTGTTGGATGAAGAATGCATGTTGAGTGCATGAAGGATTTGGTGGAATGAAATGATTGTGGGGATAAGTGTAGGTGTCATGATGTGAAGAGTGATTCGGACCAACAATCTCATGTTCTGAAAGACCGAGAATAGTTACAAGTTGGATGATTTAAAGATTCAATTATGCTTCAATGATGTCTTCAATATGTGATGGTGATCTGTCTTGCAACTGTGCTAATGGAAGGGGTCAATTAACTTGCTCATCCATTAGTGTCTTAGAAAGGTTTTCACCAAGGGATTATTCTTGATTATTTTTATTGTGATTGTGATTTGGATTGTCCAATAGTGCCTCTAAGAGGTTTTCATTATGGGACTGTGATTTTAGATTTTTGTGATTATTTGGATTACAATTTTGATTTTGATTATCTGATAGTGCCTCAAAGAGAGTTTCATTATGGGATGGTGATTTCAGATATTAATTTGAGATTGTATAATTCATTTTGATTGAGTAATACTTATTGTTCCTCATAATATGATGATGTTAATTTATTCTCTTTTGGTTGGATGTTAATCATGAATTTGATGAGTGTTTGATTGTCATGCAATAAATATGATGGTAGTTAATATTATTGGTCCCAATTGATGGGTGTGGGAGAATGAATGTTAATATGGGAGTAAGGATTGGTGATGTCGATGAAAGGAGTGGTGGTAACATGGTCCTCATAGGGACTATGAATGGATCTTATTTTGATTATGGAGGAAACTTCTTTAGAAACTACAAAAGTATACCTAACATATTTATGTTGATTTTTAAATAGTTTTTAGTTGATGTTGTGTGGTCTTGTGTTTATGATGGAATATATGGGTTTTAGGATTCCTTTCTCATAGAGGTCGAGGCCTCTCCATTGGTAGTTCATGTTTTTATGGATTCTGATTGATATAGGATATTTATTGATTTGGAAGTAGGATGCTAGGTTATCATTATATAAGTGGGATTATTGGATCCATTTATGTTTTCATAAATGAAAAGCTAGATTTGATAAATGTTTTGGTAATAAACTGATATGATTTTATTGTATATTTGTTATTTATGGTGGCCCTACCACTAATTTTGAGAGAAGTAGGGAAGTTAGCAATTGAAAAAGTGCTTTGGATTTTGTTATCTATAAGTACCTTTATTGCTTGAAGTGTAATTTGTAGTTTGATGGGGGATTCAATGTGTGATATTAGGTCAGGTGATTAGCCAATGAGTGCTAGGTTGTGTTGGTCATAGGAGGATTTGTCAAGGATGGGTGCTTGTTAAAAAATGGGCTCTTGTTTAAAACTAATATTTTTAACAAAGGGAAAATCAAAGATGGGTGGATAGTCGAAGGTAGGTTCATAAAAAATTATAGGTAGGCCATGGTGGTAAAAGATGGGTTGGTTACTAATGGGTGCCTCAAAGATAGGCTCATCAAAGATTGGTGGTAGGTCATGACCTTTATTTGGAAGTGGAATAAATTGATTGTATTCAAGAAAGACATTTTGGCAAACCCCCAAGTTATGATTCTCAGATGTGAATACACTTGTATCTACTTTAATGTCCCCTTTGTAAATAAAATCTTAGATATAACATTTTAATTTCAAGAAACTATTAATAAATAGTCATCAATCCTATGCTACTCATAGTATTCATCCTTTTTAAACCAAGTAGGCATTAGCTAGATATTATCAAAAGGCTTGGTGTGCAGATACATGATCATGTTTGCAGCAAGTGATTAGTGAAAGATCACATCCAAGGGATCCTTGAAAGGAGATATTATCTTTGTTTGGACATGGATGGATTTGATTCTTGGTCAAACAATGGTCCTTGGTGTGGTGATGAAAACACATTGGTTTGTTGGATTTCCTATGGATCAGGGGCTGATTTAGATGGTGATGGCTCAAGGGCTGAATTCAGAAGGAAGATGAACACCTATCTCTATAAAGCTTAGTAGGAAATCATCCTTGTTTGTAAATATGCATTTATCAATATTTGTTTTGGGTGACATAACTCAAGATGGTTTTGGATCTAAGATGGTTTGTCTCAAAATAGATTATGCCCCAAATTGAAAGTATAATTGTTTTTCAAGATAAACAAGTTGATTTTTACAAGTTATTTTGGATAAAGTTTGGGTACAATTGAAAAATTATATTTTTACTTGAATAAAACTAAGTACTTGGTTTTGGGATTTATAAAACAAACTTTGGTTTCTAACACATAATAAAAATTTAATTACTAGTTTTTCACAAATAGATTAAAGAAAAGATAAACAAATAAGAACTAACTAGATACAAAACATGCAAACCACATGAAAAGGATAAAACTAGGCAAGGGTCTTGAGTGACTTGTCTCTCATGTATACTTGCTTTCTCATTGAATAGTGTTGGCCCAATATTTTAAAGAACTAAATATGGAGGTAGTGCCATAGCCATAACCTACTAAACTCAATTTTAAGGGTAAACTGAGAGTAACATCTTTAGGTGATACACTCTTTTTAGGTGCACCACAAGTCAAATGGTTGAATGGATTCTTAAGGCTTACAATTTTCACAAATTTAATTAAGGGGTGTCCTCTATATATACATTTCAATATGATGATGCCCAATACCATGGAAGAAGCTGATTAATGGGTTTCACAAAAGAGTATAGTCCCTATGTGCCCAATCCATCTGTAGGATTTAAGTTGAGTGCCACTAGAAAACCATACTTTGAGTTAGTTGTTAGAACCTTTAGTATTAGAGGATGAAAACCCCTCACATCATGGTGTGCTTAAAACACACAACCACTTATACAATTAAAATAAATAATTTTCAATTTATATACCCAACTAGTACATGAGGTTTGGCCTATTTTGTGGCAATGAAATCCATGGTTGATATAATCCAAAGAAAAAAGACTTTGGATTATTTGTGATTTCCAAGAATCACCGCCAATGAAGTGTGAGGAAATAACATAATTTAATCTGATTCTTAGACTATAAAAAACTATAAGAAATGTTTTAATTTCTAAAGATCATCACCAATATGATACAAGGAAAAAACATACATAACCTCTTTTAACTCTCTCACACAAGTTTTTTAAAAATGAAACTAATTAATTAATTAATCAACTTAAGAAAAAACTTGAAATGAAAGAAATGATTGAAAATGAAAATAAAATTTCACTTTAGTTTATCTTTCTTAATTATTTGGCCTATGGTCTTACACCAAACTATTATTAGTTTATATGTAATGAATTTGATAAGCAAAACCTATAAGTTATCTAAAAACAAAGTAAGAAAGAAGACTCAAATAGAAAAATCAAACAATCTAGAATAGATTCATTGATAAATAGAACAAATTTACTACTTATAAAATTTTAAATTCATTAATTAGCCAAAAAATATATGAAAAATCTATAAAAATAGAAAAATCACTTCTTGAAAAAATTGGCGAAACACAAAATAAAACCACCGAAGTTAATAAAAAAACTATTAAAGTTTATAACAAATATGTCAAAGTTCATAAAAAATCTATAAAAGTTCACAACAAATTATCCATTCTATAAAAAGGATAGAAATATAAATAAAAATAAAAATAGGAAAATAGCATAAAACTAAATGACAAAATAAAAACAAAGCAGAAAAAACTAAAAATAGAAAGATAAAACTAGAGACAAAATTTAGAAATTATGTAAAAATGAATTTACTATTTTACATAACAATTTAAATGTTTTCCATAACAAAAACACTAATGTTTACAATAAAACTACCATTATTCAAAATAAAACTAACACTCTTCAGATCAAAACCCCCTTCTTTAAAAACCATACAAAAAACCCAAAAACTTGAAAAAAATGCACTTGAAACAAGAAGAAAACCTCTGAGACCAAGATGAAGTTCTTATGTACTCAAACAAAATTTGAAAATAATTCAAAAAATCTATGAAAAGGATATAAGATGAAAAAGATTTGGGAAAATTCCTACCAAGCATGCTAAAATATGATATATATAAATTATAAGTTTACATTAAAATAAAGAAATAATTGATTTCTTATTCTACGACTAGAATAAAGTTTTAGATAGAGCTACAATAAAAGAACAAGACAAAATAAACAAATTACCTTCCATCTTACCAACAAAAGTGAATGCCTTCTCATTTGATTAAATTTGATTATTAATATGATAATGTTTGAATGTATGGAAAATTACAAATTAGCATCATTTCTCTCTAAAATTGAAACTATGTATCAAGAAAATTGCCTCAAAATTACTAGCTATCAAACTAGATGTGTTGTAAGTGAAATTATTGACCAAAAATTGTACTGAATAATTTCAAAACTAAAAATATATATTCACTGATCTTATTTTGTGAATATCTACAAAAAAAATGATAACAATATGCAACATTAATTTATAAAAGGAATTATTGTGCTACATTTATGCACAATTTTTTATTAATAAATAAAGTTTAAAACAAACAAATTACAAGATAACTTATATGACAAGTTATTTCAAGAAAAATATAAAGTAATAACTAATTTAATAATTTTAATTGAAAAATAATTAATCTATAATTAAATTTATAAAAGTAGACTACAACAACTTAAAGAAGGTTACAAATAAACTCAAAAGACAACTAAGAGTACCACTAACACTAACTGATAGCCTTTTGATCATCATGTAACAAGACACTATTAGTTGACTGTCAAAATTTATAATTAGAAAAATTGGCATCTAAAAATTCATATATGATAGTATATTTATTAAAACACTCTTAAATTTAATTAACACAATTTAGAAAAGACACTTTACAACTTAGAAATTATATAAGTACTCAGACAGTGAACTGGAGTTAATTGACAGTTCTAATGTTTTCTTAGAAAATCACTCTAAAGTGTCTAAAATGATCAAACAATTAATTTAGAACATAAAAAAATTAAATAAACTTACTAAACACCTAAAAAATAAAATTTAAACTATGTCTAAAAATTGACAGTTCTAACATTTTTTTAGAAAATCACTCGAAAGTGTCTAAAATGATCAAATAATTAATTTAGGACATAAATAAATTAAATAACCTTACTAAACAACTAGAAAATAAAAAATAAACTACGTCTAAAAATAGCACTCAAGTGCCCATATTGGCATCATACTCAACTTTCCCCCCTTTGATGCAAAGAGGTGAAGTGCCTATCATCTCTTTAAGTCTTCTCAACCATAATATTTGTTATAAAAAAAAAATTGTGTTGACTCAAGTTGAGTCTCTTTTAAATAATCCAAGAGTATTATTAGACAATCCATGTGTGAAATATGATATAAGATTTATATATTTAATTTAGTAGAGGATAATGCAACTATAGCCTATTTCTTTAAAGACTAAGAAACCAACCCACTTCCTAGTGTGAAGCCATAACCTGAAGTTGACTTCTTGTTATTAAGAAATCATCCCCAATATGAATGTGTATATAATTAGACATAATTAAATTTATATTATAAAATTAATACATGATTATAAGTACCTTTTACATAGCTAAAACTTCTCTTTACCGCTTATAAATGTTTGAGTGACAATTTACCCATAAATCTAGAAACTAGTTAAACTCTATAATTGATATCAGGTCTTATCATAGTGACATACATAAAATATTTCACCATGATTATATAAGTATTTAAATTAGTTTAATTAATTCCATCCTCTCTAATAATATTTTCTCCACTTGCAATTGAAGTGTTTGTAGGCTTCAAACCTCGAATATGGTACTTATTTTGCATGCCCTGGACATACTTGGCTTGAGAAATGAATACTTCCTCTTTATTTTGATGTAATTCCACACCAAAAAAGTAAATCATAATTTCAAGATCAATCATCTCAAATTATGATCTCATAGCTTTCCTAAAGCTATTCAATATCTCTATAGAGTTGCCTGTAAAGATCGAGTCATTTGCATAGAGACATATGTATAAAACATTAGAACTAGATGCTTGTACATAAATATTTTATTCATTTTGGATTATTAAAAATATTTAATCCAATAAACATCTATTTATTCTTGAGTACCAAGCTCTTATAGTTTGCTTTATCCCATAAAGATTCTTCTTCAACTTATATGCTCAAAATTATTTATCTTTTACCTCAAAACCTTGTGGCTGGCCCACATATACTTCTTATTCAATCACTTCATTTAATAATGCACTTTTGATATAAATTTTATATATTTTAAATACTTTATGAATAGGTAAAATAATAATTAGTATTATTTTATCTTGACATGACACAAGTGCATAGGTTTCCTCATAGTCAACCCCATATGTTTGTGCAAATCTTTTTACAACTAATCTAACTTTTAGCCTGTCAACTGTGCCATCACTTATAACCTTGATATTTTAGAACTAATTTATATTAATGACATATTTATTTAAAAAAGTATAAGATAAATTCTATATATTTTTTTTTCAATTTAATCCATCTCTAATTTCACAACATCAACTCATTCTTTCTTTTGACTAACGTTTGCATAATTTCTAGGATCGCTAGTCATAGATGATAATGTAAGCATAATATTTTTATCATAAATATAATAAAATAAATTATATTCATAATATTTTAACCTTTTGATCCTAATATCATAATTATGATCCAACATCTAACTGGTTATATGAATATTCAACAAATGTTTGTTCTTGCTTGGTGTTGATGTAGATGGATGACTAGTGTTTTACAAAGAGCTAGTATTATTTCCTGTTGAACAAGAAACATGTGTATAAATTTTCAAGTCCTAAAAATTAAATTCAATAGGATTTTATCCTTCACTTATGGATTCTATAAATACATGATTATAATCAACATACACTTTATTTATAAAAAAAATACAATCCCTTAAAATAATTATGGATTTACTAGTAGGATTATAAACCTTGTATGTCTTAATTTCATCACTATAACCTATGAAATCATGATCAATAATCTTAATATCATTTATATCACCCTTAAATTTACTTATGTTTATTTTTATTTAAAAATTTCCTTCAACTTGGATGGACTTTTCATCACCCAATTGCACTTGGCTTTTGAAGGAATCATTTAACTTGCTGAAATCATATTTTTGACTTGTGACCTGATTTGAACACCTTGAATCAAGAGATTTTTTTTTGCTTCCTATATTCTAAAAAAACATGTATAAAAATAATATAATCCCTCTTTAACATCACTTTTTTTTATCTTAAAAATCTTTCTTTTCACTTTATTGATTAGCTTGATTCTTAGTTACTAGTATTTTGCAATCTTTAATCATGTGTTCTAGTTTTTTTAGTATTGACAAGTGTAATGTTTCTTGCCCTTATCTGAGAAGTTATATTTAGATTTACCATTTAAATTTTATTATTTTAAACTTCCTTGATTCTAATTTTTATCTCCTCTTTGATCTTTGAAACCTTTGCTTTGGTTTCAAGTGCCTATTCTAGAGCATGTTCTAGACCTCCTACATATAGTCTCATCTTGTCTTAATGAGATAAAAAAGAACCTACTAAAACATCAAAATTTATAATGTTTGTCTTTAAACTATTCAATAATGATTACAATATGCAACCATCTTTGACTTAAAGATCTTAAAATCTTTCTTACTATAACACTATCTTAGATAGTTTCTCCATTAACCCTCATTCTATGAACTAGATCATTTATCCTTATGCAATAATATTCTACTCTTTTAGAGTCCAAGATTCTAAAATTATCAAAATTAATTTTAATAGTTTAGAGTTTTTCTTCTCTTACCTTAATAGAGCCTTGATATTAAATATTCAAGGTATTCCATGCATCATGAGCATTATTGCATACTGTAATTCTTGGATAAATGCTTGGGTCTATGGCACTCCAAATATAAAATAAATCTTGTGTAGTTCTATTTTATTCATATATTTTTTAAATTTTTTTTGATCTGATGTCAAGTTATTCTAATCTTGAGGTGGTGTGTACCCATGTATAACATTATTCCAAACTTATTTTGACACAAGATTATTTTTCAGCTGTTCTCTCTAATACTCAAAATTGTCATCTTTAAAACATGAATATTCATATAAACAAAATTCACTAAAGCCTTTATTTCTTTTGATAATGGTCTATAAAACCTTTTGAACCTTGCTTGAATATGAATTTGATATCAAATAAAAATTTTGAATGTATGTAGGAGTGAAAATCAACTTTATTTCTCTTTAAAATTGAAGCTATATATCAACAAAACTATCTTAGAGTTACTAGTTGTCAAACTAACTGTGTTGTAAGTGAAATTATTGACAAAAAAATTGCACTAAATAGTTTCAAAACTAAAAAAATATTCTTGGGTCTTCATTTGTGAATACCTACAAATAAAATTAGATATAAAAACATGCAACATGAATTTTTAATAAATTATTGTGCTATACTTGTACACAATTATTTATTAATAAATAAGACTTAACACAAGTCTATTACAAGATAACTTGTATGACAAGCTATTTCAAAAAAATTATAAAGTAAAAACTAAATAAATAACTTTACTTAAAAAATAAAGAATATACAATTATACTTCTAACATTATACTCTAATATAACTTAAAAAATATTAAAGATAAACTCAAGAGACAACTAAGAGTATCACTAACACTAATTAATAGTTTTTTGGTCATCATGCAAGAAATCACTATTAGTTTACTACCACAAGTTATTTATACAAAAGTGACATCTCAAAATAAATATATGATAAAATATTTATTAAAATAGTCTTAAATTTAGTTAGTACAAGTTAGAAAATACACCCTACAACTTGGAAATCATGTGAGTACTTAGCCAGTGAACTAGAGTTAACTGATAGTTCTAGCCATTTTTTAAGAAATCACTAGAAAGTGTTTAAAATGAACAAAAAACTAATTTAATATATAAATAAATTAAATAACCTTTTTAAACACCTAAAAAATAAAAAAATAACTTAAAAATATAACTTAAGTTATTATACTGGCATAATACTCAATAATATGTATGTGGATGTTCAATTCATTCTCTAAATGCAACATGGATCTCATCAACATAAGGATCTAATCTTGTTGATTTCAATGAATACACAAGGTAATTTTGATATCACTTTGATATATTTATGGTGGATTCAAAAGGTAATTTTGATATCACTTTGATAGCTTGATGATGGTTTGTGACAATGGAGGATGACACTTCAATTTATAGGCTTTTAGATGAGAAGATGAATGGTTAATAAAAATACAGATTTATTAGATTATATTAAATTTGGACGATCAGTTTTGAGTCCTCATCCAAGTGAAAGAGACCAATTCCTCATGTGTTTGATATGTAAGGGAGAAGTTAGTTGGTAGTTGAAAGTTTCTCATGAATGAGTCAAGGTAGTTGGATGACTTACCATGTTGGTTGAAAGGTTCAATGATGACTCAACAATTAATTGAGGAAGTTAAGAAAATAGTTGGGTGAGTCAACACTTGGATGAAATAAATGTGGAAGATGTTTAGTGACTTGAAAATCCTAGATTTTATTAATTTTATAGAATTACGTATGCATGATTAATTAATTAATACTGATTAAATAACTATTTGAAAAAAGGTGAGAAATGATGTTAGTGGATCTTAGGATAAAAATAGAATTTGGTGGTGGTTGGGTTAGTGTGTTGATATTTATCAAAGTTAATTGCGGTACTAAATGTGCCAAAATTTAAGTGTCTATATTATACAAACCCCACCAAGTATTTGTTTTACTTTTAAACACACCTACAATTTAGAGTGTTTTTAAAGTTTACATTTGGTTGTTAAACACATAAAATGGGATGAATATTAGAGCCATTAACAAGCTAATGAGTATATGGTAACTATCACAATGGAATAAAATGATCCATACTTATCACTGATTGATAATATTTTATCAACAATATTTACATTATAGGGATAAATATTGATTCATTTCAGGTTTTTCTTTTTAAAACCTTGATAATCATTTTTGCAAAATAATATTTACATTCTAGAGATAAGTATGCATTTTTTAATATTTTGTGAATTATTATTGCAATATATTTTTTAGTAAGAAGTGTCAAAATTTAAAAGTATCAATGCCATAATATATATCATTCTCATGTAAAGTCTATTATCGACCAACATTTAATTCTATGCATAAATTTTGTTCGTGACTTTGGTAGATATTGCTCTCATGCCTTCACATTAGTTCAAAAAATTTGAGATCATTCTTTTAATAGTAATTTTGTGCAATTCCTAAATTGTTTGACAAACTGAAACATTCATATATCGCAACATTGAGAGAAACATTTATGAAAGTCATCCTCATATTAGGCCATAACACTTAAATCCTTTCCTACTAACCAAACACAAGTAAATACATAATGATCTTATGCCTTTAATTTAGTTATTAAATTGAGGGAATTTATCAATTATTTAACAAAATGTGGTCACATGGAAAAAATTGATAGGCTTAGGGCATTTAGTTGTGTTTTGTGATTATTATTTTTAATACATATATGTTAAGGTGTTTGCTAGTAAAATACATAATTTAAAAATATTTACTTCATATCATGCTTTGATGGATGTACTTATGATTATGTATAATGGCCTTATTAGATGTGTTTCATATATATATATATGAAACACATCTAATAAGGCCATTATACATAATCATATATATATATATATATATATATATATATATATATATATATATATATATATATATATATATATATATATGAAACACATCTAATAAGGCCATTATACATAATCATAAGTACATCCATCAAAGCATGGTATGAAGTAAATATTTTTAAATTATGTATTTTAGTAGCAAACCCCTTAACATATATGTATTAAAAAAATAATCACAAAACACAACTGAATGTCCTAAGCCTATCAATTTTTTCCATGTGATCACATTATATATATTTGTGTGTGTGTGTTTTTAATTTTATTTTTTATTATACTTTTATAATTGTTTGAAAATCATGGTTATGTGGACCAAAATGACATAATTAGGACATTTAACTATGTTATGTGAATAGGAAATGATTTTAACATTGATTTTTTTATATCATTTCATGAATTACTTCTCCAATTTTATATTTTATATTTTATTATTAAGTGTCAAACTTTGGAAATATCAATTCAAAAATATATATCATCCTTAGATAATAATCTCAAACACTTTTCAAAATTTATTCCTATGCCACAAGTTCACTTTTGAAATATATAACATTCAGATATCATTAGATTGAAAAATAAATATGAAATTCAGTAACATATCAAGCCATGATGCAAAGATCCTTGTTTATTCACCAAACATAAGTAAATGTTGTAACGATTTTGTACCTTCACATTAGTTAATTTAAGGAATTTATCATTTATATTTTAACAAAATCTTGTCACATTGATTTCAATGACTCACTTAGGACATTTAATTGTATTTTTTTTATCACATTTAGATACATGTTTGTTAGGGTGTTTACGACTACAACATATGAATCATAAATATTTGTTTCCTATCATGATTTTATGGATATACATACCCTTATATATATTAAAATTATTGGTTGTGATCTAGATATAAATTTTTTCTATTATTTACTATGCCTTTATCAATAATTTGAAAATTATTGTCGCATGGACTACAATGATGAGATTATGATATTTAACTATGTTTTGTGAATAGGAAAGGATCTTAGCATTGATTTTATTTTCATTTTTTTAGGAATTACTTATGTAATTTAATGTATTTATTTCAATATGAAGTGTTGAAGTTTAAAATTGTCAATTCCAATATATATAATCCTTGGGTAATGATCTCCAATACTTGTTGACATTTAGCCCTGTGCCACTTTGGAAAACTACAACATTCATATGACATTGCATTGATAGAGACATATAAAAATTTTAGTGACATATTAGACCATAAAGCTGAGATCCTTTATTATTCACCAAACATATTAAATTTCATAATGATCTTGTGCTTTCACATTTGTTATGAAATCAAGGGAATTACTCAATTGAATTTTTACACATATAATCGCATGGACTACAATGATGGTTTTAAGACATTTAATTATGTTTTGTGGTCAAAATTTTAATGTAAAATTATGTTAGGATGCGTTCTACTATAAAATATGAAAAATATCCACTTCCAATCATGATTTGATGGATGCAAATATCTTTATGTGGTGTGGCCTTGGATGTGCTCTGAATAATATTTTTATTTTATTTTTTAATCATGCTTTTACCAATAACATGATAGTTGTGGTCACATGGACTATAATGATGGGATTAGGATATTTAAGTTTTTTTTTGAATAGGAAAGGATTTTGGCATTATTTTTATTGTTATTTCAAAAATTACTTTAGTAATTTAATATATTCTTTCATTAAGAATTATGAAAGTTTAAAAGTATAAATGAAAAAATATATGTCCTCCTCAAGTAATAATAATGATTTTAAACATTTATCCATGTGCTAATAATTATATTTATGAATATATAATATTCATATGTCATTATATTGAGAGAAACATCTACGATAGGCCATGATGCTAAAATCCTTGCATATTCACCAACATAAGTAAAATTTGTAAAGATATGTTGCCTTCACATTTGTAAATAAATAAAGGGATTTACCAATTGTATTTTGAAAAAAACATGGTCACAAGGACTACATTGATGGAATTAAGATATTTGATTGTGTTTTTTGGTGTTTGCAAATACAACATATGATAAATATCTACTTTTGATCATGATTTGATGTATGTACATACCATTATGTATAAACCTTTAATTACTTGAAAATATAATGAAATTATTACATAATAATATCCTATTGCAATGAGTAATTTAACCCTAATGCAAATACAATTAAAAAATTGGTATTAACATAAAGAAAGAATGTGAATTGTTTGATAAACTAATGCAATGACTACAAGATAATATCCTAATGTAACGACTACCAAATTCCATAAATTTCATATCCAATGTGAATTAATATGATAAAAATCTACTTAAGTCACTAACATATCAAGATATAATCCTAAGATTTGTACCTATTCACAAGATACAACTATATGTCCTGAGTCCACCTTTACAATTCGTGACACCACATTTTGTTGAGTCATATTGTCCTCTTATTTGTAGGTATTTTTTATGTTGAACTCAATGTAATGATTAAAATATATGAAAAACATGGCTATAGAAACAATGATGGCTACTACAACACCATAGCCTTGATACACACACACACACACACACACACAATACTCCATCAAAATTTCAACACACACATGTATTTTGAAACAAATGAGAGCATGGGTAAAGTGCCCCTTAATAGATTAATCAATGAAGTACAAGTTTACAAATATATTTAAGTTGAAATTTTAATGTCTAGGTATACATAAAATTTTTAATGTCAAATCTAAAAGGTAATTTTAGACCCAAGATTTTTCATATATATTTCTAAGTTTTTGAACCTTCAAACCCCCTAATTTTGACATTCAAACATCAAAATTTAAATCAAAATTTGGGTCGAATGTTGTAATGGATGTTACCACATTTAAGTGTTAAAAATTTAATTATTTTTATGTTTGGCCTATCTTATGGCGTCACCATGTAGAAGGTCTTCTGAGAGAATGTTTTGGGTCTTGAAACATCCTGAGGTGAAGGAATAATTTCAAATTAGTAGGGGTCAACTTATAAATTTGTTACAGTGTCCTAGTTTAACCACTAAATGTAGATTTATTTTCCATGTGAGGATGATTGGATATCTTACTCTACCTATACATATTGAGTGACATAATCTAAATGGTGGGCCAACCATTGGGAACCCTTGTAATCATGGAAATATGTGAAGTTATACCTCTTATCCAAATTTTTCTCTTGATGATACATGCATTCATCGTCCACCATACATGAACATAGGTACCTCATAGGAGCATGTTGAGTTATAATTTTTATGGGGCCAAATGACTTGTAATATTGATTAAGTGATATGAGTGCATATGTTTTATGTAACCATTAAAAAGTCATTGCACACTAGGGGTGTTAGAAAAGAGACTCAGAATGACTAGAAATTGAGATTTTCTGAAGGTGAAAATTTTATGCTTCATCTCATTATTTGATCCTGATGACTATTAATTTTATACTTTAGATTCTATATAGTGTTATTTTGTAAATTTATGGTCACCTAAATGTTCACATGCATGCTATTATCGATGAAGAATATTTGGGTATCATTATTTCAGGAAAGGCACACAAATACATAATGGTGCTAAAAGGCTAAAATAAAATCTATAATGACTGAGTAATAGACAAGCATATCCTACACTAGGGCTATAATGCACTCTGAGAACATCATTCCAAATGAAGAGTATTGTATTACCACCCAAAAGTATTTTATAAAATTAAAAAAGTAATTATAACCATGGAAAAGTGATTTATGCCATTTATATGTTGAAGTTTTAGAAGGTAAAAATAATATTCATAAGACTCATGATCACCCAAAATACACATACTATAATCATCCTTTGAATAAAAAACAAGTGAATATTAGTAGTTAGGATGAACTAAAGATTGCATATAATGGGGACTATTAGTCTAATTTATAATATGATAAGGTGGTGGGTCTATTTAAAAAATATGTAGAAATATTTACATGATGTTATTAGGGGATGAATGGTTTGAATCATTCCATAAGGAATGTAAAATATGGTTGAATTTCGATGCAAATCCAATCAAGAATTGGCATTATAAATTGAATCCTAATTTTTATGCTAAGGTGAAGGAAGAGATTGATAAAAATTTATACGTAGGTGTGATTTTTACAGTATATGAATCAAAATGGGTAAGTTTTATGATTATTTACATTAATAAGGATTGGTTTATACATATATATGTTGATTTCTAAGTGTTTAATGAGGCATCTTTGATAGATCCTTTTCCTGCTGCATTTACATAAGAGATCTTGGAAGGATTTTTGATTACAAAGAATACACACTTACAAATGTATTTCAAATTATCACAAGGTATTTATAATTTATTTTATAAGAATATAAGAATAAGATTAAATTTATCAAAAAGTGGGGTTATTTTTTAACAATGTCATGTGATTTGTTTTGTTAAAACACTTACAATAATTTTTCAAAATTATGGTCATAACTTTCAAGGATTTTTATACATGAGTTTATACAAATTTATATTGATGATTGGAAATTATATGGACTATTATGTGACCATGTTTATACTTTGAATATGATGTTTTAGATATATAAATAATTACAAATTTCACTCGACCTTAAGAAGTGTGTGTCCATGTCACCACTTAGGAATTTTCTAGGTCACACCATTTTTAAGGATGGAATGTTGGTTGACCATGTGAAGATTTCTATGATTTTATAATGTTATGTTATAAATAAACCTATGGTGGTTTTCACCTTCTTGGGACACAAAATCTATTACCACAAGTTATTAACATCAAGGAACCTTAATACACATTATAATAAAACATTAAATAATAAATTAGAAGTTTATATCACCCCATTTTAGTTGATTAATGCACAAATTTACAATATGAGACTTGATGAGATTCTAAGAATATATGTTATAGTCCATGGAAGTCAGGAAGTATTGTGTCAGTGACTTGAAGGTGTTTTAATAGGAAACTATTCATGAAAATCTATAAACATGAAATTTATTCAAGCCATTTTATGGTAACATTATCTCTAAAATAATTCTAATAAGTGTGAACATGCATATGATGTATGCCATCATATTGGGAAGCATAATCAGAATGATGTGACTCCATTAGTAGTTGCATTGATTTAAGATAATTTTGAGAAGTGGGATAATGTTTTTTTTAGCCCTTTTACCCACTAGAATAGAAGAGTGGCATGTGATACATCATAGTTATAATATATTATATAGCTTGATATTCTTATTAACCTACAAACATAGATAATTTTTTTGTATAGAGAACACACATGTGCCTGGTTATGTGAATGGGATCTGACTTAATCCATAATTCACTAACCAAGTGTACCACCATCATCAAGGGAATAATATTTTTGTGATCAAATAGGAGTAGGGTTATGTGTACATTTTTTATTTTTAATAAGATTGAATAAACACAACTATGATGAAGGACATCAAAATAAAACCCAAAATTGTAAAAGGATTTATTAAAGAGGTCAGTTCAAGTTAATTGATCTAACACAATGCATATTGGTGCCAAACTAACTCTTACTTCTATTTATCTAAGACACCTTCATGTACCTTGCCATAAATTTTAAAACAATAAGAAAGAGCACCAATAGGTGGAAAATATTATTTATCTTATAAAGACTATACATGACTACCACTCCCTCACATTTATGAGTACTAAACATAATCTAATGGAATGGGCATAATACTTATGTTATCCTATATTATGTGCAATACACAAAAACCCTTATGACTATTTCTATCTCTTGGAAAATGATCGAAGACGCCTTGCATGCAACCTTATTCATAGACCCATGCTTATTGTGATCTATAACTAAACTAGAAGCATGTGATACATTATAAAAATTATCTATAAATATAAGGTAATTTATAAAAATCATTCACATCCTATCATAATTTGATAAGATCTAATGAGGAACAAATATATTCTCCTACAATGAACTAGTGTTATGTTAGTACCAACCCTTATTTAACTAACATAGAAATAAACAATAACATTTTGTAACCAAGATTATTTCATTCTTGAAGTTTATAGCTAATACATTCTACAAATTGATATCCTACTTTATTTTCAAAAGTATAGACAAAGGGGCTTCCATGGAGGCTTCCCTTTGGATATTAATCTAAAATGATAATATTATCTTAGACATTCATCTAAGCTATAACTAAGGCATGTCCAAATATGGTGAGGGAGGCCAAATTTAATAGAAGTTTTACCCTCCTAAACATTCTTACCTAGATCCACTAATTCTACCATTAATTAAGCTTTGTGTGGATAATCTATCTCCACATCAACCTTATTTTTATTGTGACATCCCACTTTCACCAAATTTTTTCCATTTTTACAACTCAAATATTACTAATGTATGAACTCCATTCATCAATTTACAACTCCATTAACTCTATCAAGTCATTGCCATTCATCTTACTGAACTTGATTTTTTATTCTAGTGTTATCCAACACAAACCTTATACCTATGCATGCAAAAAAATTAATCATTCACAATATGTCCTTCACATATGACATTGTAACAATCTTACCTCTATACATAATACATAACTCTATGTCATTTCCTTAGTTTCATCCATTGTGAGCTCTTTTTTCTCCCTTATTTTCTTATCTTCCCTTCTAACCTCCTTCTTCATTGTGTGTAACTCTTGAAGTCTCACATAAAGAGCATAGGAATAATGCTTATCTATATATGGTAAATGTGTCTTCTATGAAACTAAATCCTTTTTATGGAAATGCTCCCCAAGACCAATAATGTGCTATGTCCTTATATCCCATCTTCTTACACCTGTGAGCATAATTTTAAAAATATAAAATATTATGCCGTAATATATCATGCTTCATTTTATGCCTCTTCATGTCATGCATTCCATGTGTATAGTGACCCACCTAGTTGCATAACCCATTATTTTAATAACTTACTTCTCAATGTGATTGTCCACATGGTTGTGTGAAAATTTAATGTAATTCATCCTTCAACCTTCTTGTAGCTCTTCTTAGTTAGTGAATGAAAATCACACATGATCCCCCTAAAGTCATAACTTCCACCCCTTAATTTTAGTAACCAACCTACCTTTAAGTAAGTCTCTCCATCCATAGAGATATATAATCCAAATGCACATAAATTATATGGGACTACCATTCTTCACTTACTATAACCCACTGAGAGTCAATAACCCCATTCATTGCACAAAAATAACTCCATAATAACAAATTTCATAATGTTGATGAGACATTGGATATTGTAGATGCCTAATTTTAGTAAAATACCTTTTTCTATTATGTATTTATCATGATTTATTATAATTTATTCATGTGCACACATTTGTATTTTTTCACTAGACTTTCCCCTTGTGTTAGGCCCTTATTGTCTTCCATTGAAATAGGTTTTATGTAAAAATGATTGAATTTTCACTTTAGGTAAATGATAATACCTTAATTCAATTTTAAAAATTTGAAAATATACAAATAAAATATTTATTTTCCCTTGTATGACATTAGATGCTTTTAAAATGTACAAAACATTGTATTTGGATATTTCTTGAGTCATAGTTGGCCCACAATTATATTCCTTCTGACTTGTGGGTCTTTTATGCCTTTGGCCACTTTTTCTCATCCTTTGATTATTGAATTTCAATATATTATATGATAAACCTTTGTGTAAATATATTCTTGTGAATCCTCTATATACAAATGTATACTTAGCTATTTGTTCATTGATTCCTATCATTCGAATATCTTATAATCCAAGTCTCTCATGAAAATTTATGAAGTATTATCAAGAGGTCTACACATTTTGTCAAGGAATATGCACATTAATATATTTATACTCTCATATATATTGTGGCAGTGGGGAGTCCCCCTCTATATATATGACCAAGTTATATATATATATATATATATATATATATATATATATATATATATATATATATATATATATATATATATATAAGGGTCATCAGTTATATCTATATAAGTTTAGGGCAATGGAATGGGTCGATGTCTTGGTCTAACACTAACAATCCCATATATAGAGTGGGGGTATCAATGCCATACTTGTACCAAAATAAGGTCATAACTAAACATATATTTTCATTTGATTATATATGGATAGAAGCTGAAATATTTTCTATGATTTTGGGTTAGGAACACTTACAAGCATTAGAGCTACATTAACCCTTGATTATGAGGATGTGAGATATGTAGCTGCAAACCATAAAGAGGGTTCTTAGGACATAAACCTTGAATATTTATATTATTTCAATGTGTGGTGGATTATATCTAAATTCAAATAATAATTAATTTAGGTAGTTACAAACATCATTATTTTAAGTGAATTAGGATACCTCATCTTTTACCTTTGCCAAAGTACCCTCATAACTTTTAGGTCCCAAAAATAAGCAGATGACAAAATCATGGGAAAGGAAAATTATGGGTCTAAAAATTATGATTGGGCCAAAATAATAGGGCATAATCATGGTAAATATTCAACTTATTTATTCGTAAAACATTTTATAGGTTTTGTTTGTCTTGTTGTATGGACTTTTTTTTCATTAAATTTTAGCCTTTGACTATGCACAAGTTATAAATTAGGTATTTCTATTTGCTTCTTAGTCAAGTTTTAAATATATATATAATTATTTTTTCACATTTTGGATTTATATTTATTTGATATTTTTTGTATTTACTTGGATTTATGGTGTGCCATAGTTTGACTCAATTGTGTATAGTGTAATCCCTATTTTGCATAAGTTAGTAATAAATTTTGGTAAACCAAACTCTTACACAACATTAGGACTAGATTTTTATTTCTTAGGGTTTGATTTCACCTTTCAAATCTTGGTTTTGCTCATTATTTTATCATCAACCATTTATGATTGTGATCGTTCACCTCCCAAATCTAATCCTTAGATTTTGGTAAAATATTATATTTTTAACCTATCAACCTTAGGGTTCTCATGTTATCTCCCCCTCTAGGGTTTTATATAGGATATTTTAAAACTCATTTATCTATGGATTTATTTTGTATTGAAATATCATTAGTGGTAGTCTTATGTGTGTATCTTTTAGACCCTACTTTACATATGATGGATTGCTATTTGGATGTTGTAAATGTTTATAAAAATGTAATTATTTTTATTTTTCATGAAACTATAGATGATGGTAATGATGATATATATTTTTATTGTGATAGTGAGGATTATCTAGATCAAAAATTAGAACAACTTAATTTCAATCCTATTTGAAAATGAAAATAATATGAATGTCTTGGGTGTTGTTTGTATTTATATGATGTTGGAAAAATCTAGTTAGTATAGCATTCAATAGTATGTTATTGGTATGTGAGTTATAACAACTCACCTAATCATAGTGTTTGTTTTGAGATTGTAGGGATTATCTCCTTGTCTTAAAAAAATATAAAATCTTATTTATATGTAAGGTTTATGATTAAATAAACTCAATGAATTAGATGTTTTTTTTTGTATGCTAAACTTTGACCAAATTTTCTTTTTGTATCATAGTTATTTTTGATCCTATGCAAGATGGAAATAAAATTAAAATTTTGATGATTACTTAGGGTGTTACCTCTCCCCCCCCTCAAATATGATAGATTAGTACCCTATGTGGATATTACATCAGTTAGGTTTTAAACCTCCATGCATGCAATACAATATTGAACCTAATATATATGAAAATGTCATAAATGTTTTTGGTCTTAATCTTTCTTTGAAAATAATATTGAATATAATGCTAATGATAACTTTTTTTGAATTATAACTCATCCCTTGAATGAAAATTTCAAAAATGCTTGTGCTCCTACTCTTTCTCAAATTACAAATGTTGAGATGGTTTTCCTCCCTTTCCTGTGAACGCACATGTCAAAAAATGATTCTTTGAATGTAAATATCAAATATGATTATCTTCATACTCCTTAGATGCTCGTAATGATGAATTTATTTAAAATATTAAGAAACATGTCTTGAAAAATTCTTCTTCAATTGTTTAAATTATTAAAATGGTGAAAGAAGTAGCTAGTGTTAATTTTTCTTGTGTGGTCGATGAAGATCTTATGCTTGATAGTGGTTATTTTCATTTTACTTATATCTATAGTAATCATATTAATCCAATTTTTACAAATAATAAAAATAATATACAATTGAATGAACCTCTTCATACTTTAGTTTTCCCAATCCATGAGTTTGTTACCATGATGCATGCAATAGGAAAATTACGAAAATAAGTACAAGTTTTATCTCTAATATCTATGTCATCCAATTCTTGGGATGATTATAATTTTATGCGTGGCTAACATTTATTGTATAAAATTATTAATTATAATTTCCCACATGATTTTATAATGCCTAAGTTTTACTTGTTTGATGGGTATGGAAATCCCTTAACCCATCTTAAGTACTTTAGAGTTTCTCTCTAAAAATATGGTATTAATGATAGAATATTGTTTAAGACATTTCCTAGAAGCTTAATGGGTAATTATTTATGTTGGTTTCACACTTTACCTAGTGGTTCCATACGTACCCTTAGATTGGAAAATGTTTTCATATCACTATTTATCATTAATGGGGGACCATGTGCCACATTTGAGCATGTTCCATATCTTTATTAAGGAAAATATAAGCCTATTTGTAATTATATTATATGATTAAAGGGTACCATGAATCATTTGATATATCAAATAATGGATTTATTAAAAAAATACATCTTTCCTAGAGGCATCTTGCCTCCTCTTGAAAATAGAATGTTTTATCATATTTACAAATATTTCAGTTCTCTTTGCTATGAGGTCACGACACTTGATGATTAAATTTTACAATCACATAACTATGAGGCTCATATTTCATATTTTTGATTCTATTCATCATAATTCAAGTCTCTATATTATTTGTGTGTCAATAAAAAAAATACTGAACCATTGACTAATCATAGAATGAAACCTACATTAAGTCCTATGCCTTCCCTTAGCAGATCACAACAATTTCAAGAATTTAAAGATAGTCAAAGTAAAATATTGAAAATGTTACTTGATAAGAACATGATTTTATTTTATTGTATTAGGCATTATTATTGGATCCATATACCACAAAAATTTAATTCAAAATCAATTTGTGATATCATAGAATAAATAGTCATACAAACTATAGTGTCCTACTTCGAAATATATGATCCAAGATATTATTGATAATGGCAACATTACATCTGATATTTATATTAAAAAACCACAAGTCATAAAGTATGTATTTTAATGTAGAGAAACATATGAAAAATGATGTTTCATTTTATAAAATAAGAAATCCAACTCCTAAGGTCAAATCACCTAAACATTACAATGTGCCAATCATGATTCCCAATGATCATATAGAGACTCGTCTTACACATACATAATATTTAGTTATTAGTGTTTATATGTAAGGAAAAAAAAGACAAGGATTTATAATATATGACAAATCTCAATTCAATATGAGTATCATTCCTTTCATTAAGACACCTGAATATGATATCAAAAATCTAACTCAAGTATCACTTTATTTGAGTGGCATGTAACATTGGGATGTATCAAAAACTATGTGTGTGTGTGTGTGTGTGTGTGTGTGTGTGTGTGTGTGTGTGTGTATGTATATATACATATGTATATGTATATATGTATATATGTATATGTGTATATATATATGTGTGTATATATATATATATACACACATATACATATACATATATATATATACACACACACATACATATATACATATACATATACATGTATATATATATATATATGTATATATATGTGTGTGTATATATGTATATATATGTGTGTGTGTATATATATGTGTGTGTGTGTGTGTGTATATATATATGTATATGTATATATGTATATATATATGTGTGTGTGTGTGTGTGTGTGTGTGTATGCATTATAGACAATAATTCAAAATGTGATGATTTAATGACATCATATTCTACTTTTAATAAGAATGTGTTAAGTTTATTTGAGTGGCATGTAACATTGGGATGTATCAAAAACTATATGTGTGTGTGTGTGTGTCTGTGTGTATATATTTATATATATATATATATGTATATATACATATGTATATGTATATATGTATATGTGTATATATATATATATGTATATATATATATGTATATATATATATATATATACATATATATATATATATATACACACACATATACATATATACATATACATATACATGTATATATGTATAGATATGTATATATATGTGTGTGTGTATATATGTATATATATATGTGTGTGTGTATATATATGTGTGTGTGTGTGTGTGTGTATATATGTATATGTATATATGTATATGTGTGTGTGTGTGTGTGTGTGTGTGTTGTGTGTGTGTGTGTGTGTGTGTGTGTATGCATTATAGAAAATAATTCAAAATGTGATGATTTAATGACATCATATTCTACTTTTAATAAGAATGTGTTAAGTTTACATCAATGTACTATCCAATTTGATAGTTCAAGGCTTGATGGTATCATTGGTTAGCTTTGATAACATAATTTTTTATTCAACGCTTCATCCTTTATTCACATAATTGATATGGAACTTAAATTGTGGTCAAATTTCATTTTCCATCTTACATTTATTTCACTTCTACTTTATTTATTGATCATTTTTCTTTGACTTGACAAATTTTCACGAATGTATATTTTTCACTTTGCTTTAATTGTTTCTTTATGATTATTCCTCCCCAAAGTTTAATTTTTTGATATTTTATTTGTTTATTTTCACTTTACATGCACATACTTAATATTATATTTCCTTATCATGTTTGGTCACCACATGTTCCTAGATCATTTATTCACCATGATCCATATGGGACAAAACCTTCCCTACATTGTCACTATATAAATAACATATCTATAAATGGCATACAAATCAAATAGTTACATTGGAATATACCTTAAATTTAAGACATTATTTTTATGCTCACATTGGATATATATTACCCATATAAGGGGAAAGATTCTTCAAGAAAATCATAAAAATGCAAAAGCATGGGAAAACATAAAAGTAAAATATTTATTTTCCTTTTTTTAGTAGATACATATTATATTTATCTACATGTGCTAGAGTGTACTTGTACACATTACATGCATGATTATCATGGCATTATTTGAGTTAGTGATATGCAAGATATACATGCTACATATGATATTTGATTTATAAATGTTATGTAAGTTAATTACACCCACACTTGAGGGCATTATGACATTAGGGGGAATAATTTTAGTGGGTCGTAGGTTATATCATTCCCACTTCCAATTTAACATTAGATATTTATATTATTACTTATACATATATTCTTTTAGCTTCCATCTTGTATATTATGTTATATGGATAACTATAATTATTGCATAGTTACATTTTTTGTTATCGTGTATACCTATGATTGCTCAATTATCTATATTTTCATGATTGTAATTGTTTTTGTTAGTGCATGTTCCATGTCACTTTATTATATAGTAAATTATCCATAAAGGATCCTCCAATCATCATGTCTTGTCATTGATTGCTTGTGGGTCATATTTATTGTTGGTTGTATGGTTATGCACGATCACATTGCCTATATTATGTGATATGATATGGTTGGTGCCATGATCCATATCAAGTGTGTTAATATTTGAAGTATATTACTCTTGTTTCCAATATTTCCATGTTATCTACCATGCACCTATTAGAGCATATTACTATTGTGTGTGAGATTATTTGCTAAATATCATCCTTATAGGGGAATATTATTAAATTAGGGCATGTAATTTATCCCTCTCCTTATTGAGCTTATCACATGTATATCTACATACATGGAAACACACTAGCCCTCCTACATCTCCAACTACTACAAAGATTTATCATTTCCAAGCTTTTTTAATATTACCAATGGGGGAATCATACCCACATATTCTCCATGAGATTCATTATTCCCATATTAATTATATAGAGTTTCATTTCCCTGTGTACCTATTGATCCTACATTCATCATACCAAGATGGGATCACATGCCTCATGTCCTCCTCATCTCTTGTCACGTTGAGGTTATGACACTTGATACATATATTGTCCATATTGGGGAATATCATTTATCCTTATCATTATTGAGATTATGACCTATACACTGTCATTAGGGGCATCATAACCAAATACATATTATGAGATTAATTGATTTATATACATTGTCATTTGGGATATTATAACCACATGTTCTATAATTTTACCACTTATATATTTCTATTAGGGGCATAATGCATCAAAGTGTCTATTGATACTATATTTTTACTATCAAGAAATCACATTGTCCTTAATACACCTAGTCATATTGTTATGATAAATATATAAATTGGTTACTTTTATTACCATATTATACCATATTGGGGCATATCTTTTCCCATCCTCACTAGGTACCATCAAGGCATATTATTTGTCCCCCCTACTACTATTTCCACCCTCACATGGGTCACATATTCATATTTCATCCTCACATGGGCCACATATTATTATCAAGCTTTACGTAATGATATATTTATATTTTTACATACATGTTCTATAGATGTACTTTCAATGAATAAAAAATTAAGCTTACATTCTATGATAACACATGATGCTTATGACTCTTTATTTTGAGATGAATGATATGTAAAAACATGTACATCCCTCATATTAAAATTGGGCCATACATCTAAATAATTTATCACTAAATATTCTACCACTAGATATTATATCATTAATTATTCTATCATCATTTACATATTTATATATTGGGGATATTATTTACCAAGAGAGACCAAGACAAACTAACAAGGCCAAGAAGCTCTAGATGTCTACTACCATGATCAATAAGAAGACTTTAGATTCTATGGTTTTAAATAAAACTCTTTAGTTTTTAGTGTCCACATTAAAAAAAATCATTTTTTAGTTTCAATACTAGAGGTCCTAAGAATGACATGAAGGTTTGTATACCACCAAGTGTATTCGTTCCCTTACTTATTTTTAAGTCATTTACTTCATTCAATTAATTTGAATATTGATTCACATGGACATTAAATACTTTCATGCATTCACATTTTTTTGAAGGTACACTCTATTTATGGACAATAGAGTGTATGTGTACCAAATCCAAAAATTTGAAGTTTTCATTCTTCCATCCCTATCAAGTAATATTTAGGTATACACTTACATTTTGGTTTTATTTTGATATTCACAAACACATTCACACACACACATCAAAGTGGATAATTATGTAGACACCTAAATTTTTATACAACACTGATCCATGCACAACCATGCCAACCCACACACTTATCCTCTTCATGATCACACATCACTTTGGGACTAATGTACACTATGTAATACTCTACACATAATAAAAATATGTAGAAACCATGAAAAACCTAATATCACCTCATGACATATTGTATCCCATCCAAGATTTCAACCACTATGTATAATAGTAGTGCCATATTATACCATGTCATAGAACATGCATTATACATAGACACTTTATGGAGACATCACACCACATTATTCCATGCCACAAAACCTATAAAAATACAAAACTACTATGTGGAGTATCCTTGACACATTTTACCATGATAAAAACCATCGAGGACTACATAGACACCATGTGAAATATTATCATATTTCACCATGATGGAAAACATTCATTATATGTAGCCACAATATAAAGCCATCGTGCCACATTTTAACATGCCATAAAACCTCCATAACTTCATAGACACCATTTAGAGTAGCCACATTGCATTACACCATGCTTTAAAACCTTCAAAGCTAAAAGATATGATATGCTTATTTTCAATAGTGATCAAACACGAAGGTTAAACATATAGGATTCATGAGCCATAGTCCATAAAACCTAACACATTATGGTGGAGGAGATTATTAAATGTATACAACCTAAAACTACCCTTATTTACTAATACAATAATTATTTAATATTAGGTACATGTACATCTTCCTAGACTAATATATAGTAAGCTATTAATGGAATGACATTCCCCCCTTAATGGATTATAATATTAAGGTACAAGAGAGAGAATTTATGAATGCCTCAAACTTGTCATGTGCAAGTGAATTTGTGAAGACATCTACACACTAATATTGAGTGGGGAAATATTGAAGCTTTATGTTGTGATGTTGAACATGTTTGCATATGAAATGTATATTAACTTAAAATTACTTTGTGTGATCATGAAACACTAGGTTATGAACAAGTCTAAAAAAACCTTAGTTGTTGTATTTAAAATCATAGACTAAGATTATGGTACTCCCAATCCTACAATCATGTGGCATATACATATCAATTAAAATATAACTCATGTTGTTACATGATATTCTATTTTTATGGAAGAACATGAAAGCAAATTATCCTTTGTGATCCCCCATGATATTGGACTTGATTCCAAAAATAATACAAATCTATAAGTGGATTTTCTATCATCAATAGAACCTGCATGATCTGTGTCCATGTATCCTATCAAGAATAATTTTTTAATCTTATTTTATATTAGAACACATTCCATTGTTCCTCAAATATATCTCTATATATGCTTAGATACTTTTCAATAGATTACTTTGGGTTCCTACATGAAGTATGAAAGATAGCTAACAATGTAGTTGATATTTGGCATTGTGTATGTGAGATAAATGAGACTCACAATAACTTATTGATGGAGAGTGGCATCTACCAATGGTTATGGATCTACATGAGATAGTTGAAGCCTTATCTCCATAGGTGTGGCCATTATTTTAAAATCCATTATTTGAAGTTTCATGAGCAATGTATTGGTATATTTTATTTGTGACACAAATATACTATGCCATTTTTACCAAAATTCCAATCCAATATAGTAGTGCAGTATCTTGAGATATGTCATGTTGAACTATCACTTGAGATCATTCTTTATAGTATTGATCATCTTAAATAAACTGTCAATGATGACTAGATTATCAACATAAAAAATATTATAACAATATATTGCCCTTGTTATTTTCGGTAGAGATTGGGATTATATGGACTCTTTGATAATCCATGTTATATGAGATGCTCATCTATTTTGATATCCCAGGATATGGGAGCTTATTTGAGACCATACAATAACTTGATAGGTATACATACTTTTAGGCCTTGTTTGCCATATCCTTTTAGTTGGGTCATGTATACTTATTCCTATAGATATCCATTCAATAAATCACTTTTGATGTCCATTTAATGATCTTTCCATCCAAATTGTGTAACCATAACAAATATCATTCTGATTATTTTAATCTTGGTTATGGGATCAAAGGTCTCCTCATAGTCAATGCCTTATTTCTGAGTATATCCCTTTGTTGCAAGTCTCACTTTGTACTTATCTATGCTCACATATACCTTGTATTTAATCTTAAATGTCCATTTGCATATGATGGGCTTACTACTTGGTGGAAGACAAACAAGCTTTCAAGTGTTATTCTTCATCAATAATTGATATATTGCATTCATGGCATCTTTCCAAGGTTTTAAATGTTAATCTTTTCTTGCTATAGAGGATTCAAATGTTTCTACAACTATGATCATAATGGAAATGATTACCTCTTTATGATCATTTTGTGAGTCCTTGTTCTTGAACTAGATGTGCTAGGGAATCCATCTAATTTATCATCTTGTATTTTACTAGTATACCACTTAGGCATATGTTGAGAAGTGGGTGGTGGTGTTGGAGGTCTTGGTTAACCATCATCAATGTTGATACCATTATCACCATCTGAAAAAGATATAGGTGTGATACAAGTATCATGTGCCTATATGGAAGGTGGACTATTTCCACTCTTCTCATCAAAGACAACATCCTTGATAATGAACACCTTCTTAATATTTATCTCAAGGAGTTGATATGACTTTGAATCTTTAATTTATCCCCCAAAAATTCATTCATTAGTTTTCTTATCCAATTTATTTAATTTATTTTTTAGGATATGTATATATGCCTTACAACCAAAAACTCAAAGATTTGAAACTTTCAGTTTGTTCCCAATCCAAGCTTCATGTGGTGTGATCCCATCTAGATCTTTGGTGGGTGATGTGTTCAACAAGTAGACTGATATGTGGCATGCTTCTACCTAAAATTAATGGGACAATAATGCATCCTCAACCATGTTGTGAAAAATATCTACACTTACATGATTAGGTCATTATAAAACCCTAATTTTTTATGGTGTATATGAAGGAATCAATTGAAGACATATGCCATTTTAATTAAGATAGTGTATTACCCCCCATGATCTAAGTGGAGGGCCTTGATTTTTTTTACCTAGTTTCATTTTTCACAATGGAATTAAATTATTTGAATATTTGGAAGGCCTAATTTTTAGTCTTCAACATGTATATCCACATCTTTCATGAGTAGTCATCAACAAAGAGTTGAAAATACTTGTATCCTTTATGGCTAGGAGTTATGTGTCTAGATAGATCAATGTGCATATGATCTAATGGACTAGTAGCTTGATATTCAATTTTGAAAAATGGAGCTCTCTTTTTTTTAGTGAGGTAAATGGAATAAATATCAAAATATTTCTTAAGGGAAGGCTTCATGCCATGTTGTGTCTACTCAATATAAGTAGTTATCCATAAGTCAAGTGTCCATATATTTTATGCCATAAATTTGTTGTCTGTGTCCTTTACTAAAAGTGCCTGATCATTGTTGTTAACATCATCAAGATGATGTTTTCCCTCTAATATATGAATCTCTTGTAATGATACTAGACCCTCTGGACTTTTTTTTTATTAATAATTTATTTAGACCACCTTCATGATCAAACTCAACCTTGAGGTTGTGATATAGTAGTTGATTGACACATAACATGTTTTTAGTGAGTCCCGAAACATACATGGCATCTTAGATTGTGTATTTTTTTAATTTCCAAGCTATAAATAAATATCATTAGGGCCTTGAATAGTGTAAGATGTATCATTGTTGAGATAAATATTTCCACGTAATGTTGTTTGGTTTAATGTGGAGAACCATTGATTCCTACTGGTCATCTGTCTTATAACACTGAAATCCACATACCAAAATAAATTTATAGAAGTGGTTTCCTCATGTATCTAAGTGGAAAATACATAATCCTCATCTAAAGAATCATTTTTTGATATAACATTCCCATACCGATGTGATTAGGAATGTTTATGTTTCCACTAGCATTTTGATGGCTTATGTTTAGTTATTTGTATGTGGTGAATGTTGTGAAGCAGATTTATGACTAAATGATCCCTTCTTGAATATATTATACCAATAATGTTTCAAATCATGTCATGTTTATCCAAAAATCCAATAGATTTTATGCTAACAAGGTTTATTCCCTTGTTGATTTTATGTAGTATACTCAGTGGTATGTGAAAGAGATGTTAATGTATATGAGAGTAGAGTGGTATGTGGAACAAAAATAATAGGTGAAAAAGATTCATATGATCAATGTCACATGCTTAGTGGAAATCATTATAATTTGGAGTAACTTCCCTAATACTTAGATATTCCACACGTTAGGATTTATGCCTAATGATTGATACAAATGGGTAACAAAAGGAAGGTTCAGTGAAATTTGTTTGGCTTATTTCTCCTTGATGATTTATAGGAAGGATGCCAAAAACATTGTTGTTACATATGGATCCGTTAGTTCAAGCATGATAACATGAATTTTAAATGTGAACTAGAGGCACCACTAATATTGAATGCTATGAATGATATTTTAGAATATAGTTTTGAGTTTTTGTATTGTTCTAGTGTGCTTTGCTTTGTTCAAAAATGGAAATATACAATGCTTGAAATTTGAGAATTTTACATTATGCTAAAAATTAAAATTTTGTTGAAGAGGAAAATAAAATATTGTATTAAACATGATTTTCTTGCTTGGAATTAAATATTTGATTTTTTTTTAAAATTATACTTGTTGCATATTAAAAAATTATCAAAAATCAAGGTCACAGGGTCAAATTCAGAGCATGATATCTCCCTTGATATTGTGCAAAATATTTATTGTGACCACATTTTGGAAAGATATTGAAGTCATCTTTCCAACTGTGAAGAATTGTGTAAGTCAAACATCTGTATGAGGGGAAAAACCTTTTGCAAGATAGTCATAATTTTTTGAAAATAAATCCCTATGATTTTCTAAAAATAAAATCCCTACTTTGTTCTTTCTTGCAATATCTATAAATAAATACCAAATCAAGAGAGTGAGAGTGAAAAAGCTCCTCTTTATTATCTCTTATTTTAATCTTTACCATGATTAACAAACCCTTCAAATTTAGAATCTTGGAGAGGGAGGGTGCCATAAGGCTCCACCTCTTTTTCCTTCTCTCTTGTAAACTTATTCCTTTGAATGTTGTTGATTAATTCAGATCTCTTGCTCTAATACCACAATGAAAGATGCAATATGTTCATTTTTAACATTGATCAAACATGAAGGTTATAAATAGGATTCATGAGCTATAGTCCATCACATATAACACATCATGGTGGAGGAAATTATTAAATGTCTACAACAACCTAAAACAACCCTTATTTACTAATGCACCAATTATTTAATATTGGGTGCATGTACAAATTCATAGACTATGAGATAGTAAGATTTTATTCTAACAAGAGCTACATAGATTCCATATGGAGTGGCCACACAAAATTATACCATACTATATAAACTCTAAAATTGTGTAGCGAACATGTGGAGTATCTATGTCATATTGTGCCATGTTTTATAACCTATAGTTTTGTGCAACTACCATGTGAAGTAGCCACACCACATTGTGATGTGTTGTAGATTTGACATAAATTTACAACCTTAATTTAGAGTAGTCATGCCACATTGGGCCATGTATTATATCCTCAAAAACTACACAACATCCATGTGGATATCTTAGACAATGTTACACCATTATATAGGACATCCAAATTGCATAACCTCTATGTGGACACCTCACGTCACAATGTACCATGATAAAAAACATATAGAGAACACAACCACTATGTGGATACGTCATGCCACATCTTTCCATGAAAAAACATCACTCTTAGATCATGTGTTATGCCTATAAACCTACCAACATACCAAACATCTAGAAGTCAAACCTTTACACCAAGAGGAATTTAATCCATCATATGTTGCAAACATTGAATAATATTCCTTTGTAATTTCCTTATTGTAGTAACATATATAATAAAAATTTAACCCAAAAGGGAGAAGACATTGAATGTTCATTTATATTTTCATAGAAACAAAGGTAAATAGGTTAGGATGGGCTACTCCATTTATTATCATGATAATATCCATTTATAGACTTGTTACACATTATACACATATGTATCATACCCATTCATCTCATTGAAGAAAATAAGCCTAAAAAAATGAGATAATATAGGATAAACAGCCATACCTCTCTTATGGGAATATGTATTCTAGCCATACATCCTTCTTAGTAATATGCCTTGCATCAATACATCTCTATCAAGAGTATGTCATGTACAAAATAAACATATTAATATAAATTTATGTTTTCATTTTATTATTTTATCTATTATAAATCTTATTAAATATTGCTTATGCATACACATACAACCCATAAAAAAATTAATTTAGAGTTTTCCCCCTAGATCTATTAGGATATAAATCATTGGTATCATATAAGTCATCAACATCCACTCACACATAGTGTTATGCTTGATAAATAGTAGTAACCACTCAGATGCAGAGTGCCATACTTGACCAACAACATTAACCATTAAAATTTAGAGTGCCAAGATAAAAAAATAATAACATCTAGTCAAATTTAGAGTGTCATGCTTATCCAAACAAAAACACTCACTCAAACACATCATATCTTTCTCAACCAATGATAAAAGCATCTCAAAATCATAGTTTCATGCTCAATCAACATCTATAGGAGTACATAAATGAATATACTTCATCACCTAAGAACTCAAAGATAAAATATAATACTACAAAATAATAGGGACCACTTATTTCTAAGGGGTAATCAATGATCCATGTGTATCCACATAACCAAGATGACTCACACACTTCTCCTATGCACAAGAGCACATCAATTTTAGAATACCACACATTATGTAAAAATGATATCATAAAAGAACCACATAGAAAATGTGAAAAACCTCATAACACCTTGTGTAATGTTGTAGACCATCCAAGAATATGCAATCCCCATGTGGATTAGCCATGCCACATCAAGCCATGTCATACAAAACTATCCTATGTAATTTCCATGTGGAGTATTCTATGTAGCCATATATATTTCTTAAGAGTATGTAATATAACCATACATATCCATTGAGAGTATTCCATCTATAAAACATACATATTGATATAAATTTATATTCTAGTCCTATTATTTTATCTATTCTAAATCTTCTTCAATATTGCTTTTGCATGCACATACAACCCTTATAAACCATCATTTAGAGTATTTTACTCTTGACCTTCTAGGATATGAATAAAATGCCCTTTGCCATTACATATTTGTCATAATTTATCACACTTGGTCTATGTACACACATTTATCTCTTTCAAGTATGCTTTCCCTTTATGTTGGACCTTGAATTATCTTTTATTAACTTATGTTTTACTTAATTTTTAAAAACCTATATATTGACTATTTATTTTCCATTTTATGACACTAAATTCCCCTATAATGTATAAAATATTGTTTTAAGGTATTTCCTAGGTCATATTCAACCCAAAGTTCTATCCCCTTTGACATGTGGTTATTTTGTACCACTAGACACATTTATCATCCTTAATTATTGTTTTTAACTATATTAATTCTACATAAGTGTAAATGTGCCCTTGTGAATTCTATATATAAAAAAGTAACCTCATCTATTTGATCATTGATTCCTATTTTTCATATCTCTTAGAAGCCAAGTCTCTCATACATATTTATCAAGTCCTATCAAGATGTATACAAATTTTGACAAGGAATTTTCATATTGATTAAATTATTCCATCATCCATATTTTGGTATCAAACTTGTACCAAAATAATGTCACAATAAACCATATAATTACATGTGATTATCTAGGGAGAGGAGGTGAAGTCATTTCCTAATTTTTTTGGGAACACTCACAAGCACTAGAAATATGTTGAGCCCTAATTTTGAGAATGTATGATATGAATCCATAATGCTCAAGAGAGTTATTATTCCACTAACCCTTTCATATTTATGTTCTTATGACATTGTAGCGAATCAAGTCTAAATTCAAATAAAAAACAATTCAAATAATTCTACACATCATCAAATCAAGTGAATCAAGATTCATAGTCTTTTGCCTTAACCAAAGTATCCCTAGAAATTCTAGGTCCTAGAAATAAGGAGAGGACATAGTCATGGGAAAAGTGTCACAATCATGGGAAAGTGTCATAATCATGGGTCTATCAATTGTGATTGGGTCACAATCATAGGGAATCTAAAACTTCTTTATTTGTACAAATTTTTTTGGGTTTTGTCTGTCTTGCTATTTCAAAACATTTTGAACTATTTTTAGCCTCTCATTATGCACAATTAAATAAAATACAAATTATTTATCTATGAGCCTCTTTTTTAAACTATAGAGGTGTAAATTTAAATTTTAAATCTTGGACATATATTTTAGCAAGGGGTTAACTTCATATGTGCATAACAAGTATTTTTGAACAACTAAGAATCTAATGTTTCATATAATAAATTGAAACTATAATTAAACCACACTTACAATGAATTAAAATAACTTTTGCTTGAAGTAATCACACTTGTTAAAATTAGATTAAAGGAAGGTAAATGGCAGAAAAGTAAATGTTACTTCTAGTTTGAAAGTTTCCCATAGCTGGAACTAAAAAATACACAATTTATTGAAATATGCACATGTAGGAATAAGTTGTTATAAGGGAATTAAATATGAAATTAAAAATAAACACATAATACTCACTATGAAATTGACTTGAAGAAATATAAATGCACAAACATATAAAAGTGAACTATATTGAAAAATGTGAATCTTCAAAACAAACAAACATGCCTTAGTTGAGTTGGAGCTTTGAACCCTTAATTGGATACAAAAAATATTACTTTAAATCAATTATTGAAACCATAGTACTAAGGAGATTAGTAAGGGTTTATTATAACTCTTCTATAAGGAGTAATGAAATTTTCAATTATATATATTTTTTCTAATTCTATAACTAATTTTATAATGATATCTTATTCCTTAAGTACAGAAGGATGAATTTATTTAGAATCATAATAATTGAGTAAGCACAAACATAATTCTATAGCTAAAATTAGAATAGTTTATTTACATTAAAATAAAAGATATAACAAAAATTGAGTAGATACAATTATTTGAAGACAAACAATCAACTGATGGTCCAATGATGAGATGAGGTGTAAAGGTAAATAATATATTATCCCCTATCTCTTAGAAAGTTTTTATGCCATTTTGGTGTGTGAACCAATTTTGATTTGTATCAACCTACTAAATACCATGGCTAACAAAAAATAACAACCTTTGCTATGGGTTGAATAGCCAATTATTATGGGCTAGTGACATTAACGTGGAACATGCACAACTAAAAATGGATAAGATTATTACACATGATGCATCTTATTTATTATGAGTACTTGATATTTCATAATAATATAAAATATAAAATCTCCTTTATTAGTAGTAAGACAAATAATTCAAACAATAAACAAAATAATTTATCCACGAACAACCAATCTTAGAAAATAACAACAAAGATGTTCAATGTATATATCCATGTGCTAATATAGACAATAATGGCCAAAAATGGATTTATAAAGTCCATGAGTAGTAATAAAACAAGTATTATTTAGGATAATATAATTTTAGATGAGGGATATTTTTGGGACTCGTGACACCTACAAACTTAACATATTTCTTGTCCTCAAAAAATTAAATGAAGAATATCTTTCCATGTACTAAGAACACATGACTAAAAAATCATCATAATTTGTATAAATATATCCTTGTCTAGTATAGAACCCCATATTCATTTCTATCTTATACCATATTATATTTTCCTCAACTGAACTAGGTGTTATCTTTCCTATCCAATCAGGGGATAGGAAACCACAAGAGGGAGGATGAAAACGCAATCCTACCCAATTGAGTCCTTAAATTATCATAACATTAATACACTTAGTGGCCCTCCCATTAGCTAACCTAAAAATATTTATGGAAAAAAGGATCCTTATTCCATAGGGAAGGTGTAAGCTCATCCCATATATATATGTAAACCTGGTGGGCATGTTAGCAAATCATATCCCCTTGGGCTAAATATTTTTTCTAGGATTGAATTTATAACCTTTTTATTTTTGAAGTCACCAATCAATTTTAAAGTAGTCCCAATAGGTTATTCAATACATTTGTTGGGTTGGGGGCTTTACCCTTTATGATCAAGTTGGTTTTTTTCTCTCCTTCTTGATATGCCATCATCTCTTTTCCTCATTTAATAGGTATGAAGAGAAATCACTGAGTGTAACATCTCCCATGCTAGGATTTATATTTCATTTCTTGTAAAAAATTACAACATAGTCATGTAAAAAACTTAAAAAGTTGATCCTTCAACTCATGGGTGAGTAATAAATATATGTCACAATAGTGGTCAAGAGTGTTTAATGTGCTTGATAGATCACAATACATTTGCATGAATTAAAACTTCATCTATTGATCTTTAAAGTAGAGAGTGTATTAATTTCATGGTGAACTATAATGTAAAATTTGCATAGTCAGTTGCATCATTTTTTCAACCTTCTCTTTCAATTGGATGATGGTAAGATCTCTATTTTCTATTTCTATTTCTAGTTTCTTCTTGTCCTCTTTCTATATAATGAATTTATCCATAAGTCTATCATGATGATCATACCATCTAATCTTCAAAATTTGAATATGAGGTCACTTAAAATAAAAAATTCATCCTAATAAGGACCAATGGTTTGAGTAGCAATGGTTTTAGATTATTTTAAATTTTAAATCCAAAGATTCTCATGCCATTATCTAAATTTGGAGAAGTGAGATCTACATGATATGAGCTAGAAGGACCAACCAACATGGGCTCAAAAGTAAATATAATAGGGTAAATAAAGGTTATATAAAATAATATTATTTGTCTCCCTATTTGGTTGCTATAGGAACTTGAATTTTTATAGGTATCTCAACTGCTAAAATTACATAAGTAACCTTAGATTCTTATTCTATAATCCTAGCTATGGCATCAATTCCACTCTCCTTGTTTTCCATCTCCTTAATTTGTGTCTTACGTAATTATGTTTTCTTATGGGAAACTAGTAATTATTCTTTATTTTATTCTTTCATACCTATAATAGGGGATTCCTTATGTTTCTATGAAGTTTTTTAATATTTCTTTCCTTCTTAAGTGTTTAATCTTCCTCGGTTCCCTCTTCTTCAAGATTTTCTTCAAGGACCTAGTCTTCCTCTATTCTTTATTCTACCAGATCTTATTCAAATTCCACCTCAATTTATTCTCCTTCTTATTTTTCAAATTCCTCATTACTCTTATTTGTAACCCATTACATCACTACCTAAAATGGATATGAATTAATGCTCTCAAAAATGGAATCCTCTTTTCCTTTGCTTCTACTAGTAGAAGGCTCATTTTGAGCACTCCTTGACTCACTCCACTTTGACATTTCCTCATTTATCTCAATCTATATTAATGTATTATATTTTTAGATTTAACTTTTTATATATTAATCTCAACTACTCAAACCATCTCTTAGTACTGGTAAATGGTAATTGAGAGGCATTTGGTCTCTTCCTTGGTTATGAGAAATGAGGGCATATTTCTATTTTGTCTCCCACTACTAGATACTACATATTATTCTTGGGGATTTGAGGAAGTGGGTATATCCTCTCTCTCTTCCTAATGACTAGATTTGGTATGACCATCTTGGGGTATTTTCTAAAGGGACACAAAATCTTCTCATGAAATGTTAGGTTTCTTATCTTTTAGAACTTTATTCACTATCAATTGTATGAGATCAAAATGTGCCAGGGCTTTAATTCTACCTTTTTGGTATTTAATTTTCATTATATTTAATATATTTAATAAATAATTCAACACATTTAAATGTAAATTAATATAAAGAATCTTAAAATCAATTTTGTACAATATAGTTTTCCGACCTTCGCATGTAATGTAATGCTTAATGAATGTTAAAACCTCTTTTCATAGTGAAGGAAATGATAGTCTCTTGGCCCCATAAAAATTAAAGATAAGAAGCTATAAAAAATGGTTACTTTTAGATTCAACATTGGGTCTCTCTTGGGACTATATTTCTCTGATCTTGGGGAGTTTGGTGACCTTAGAAAATAGCTTTTCAATGAGAAAAATATCCAAACTCTTTACTATAGAAAAATTTCCCTTAGATGTTTGTGAAAAAGAGTGGGCAATCCCCTCATTGTAACCAATAAAATTATCAAAGAAGGTAAGCATTCATACATTTCTAAATATCATAGATATATTGAGTCTATTTAACAATACTACGTGGTTATATGGATCCTTTCTCAAAACATCCCCTATCATTTTGTTAATAATGTTACTTATTAAATACCCATAATGATTTTAAATCTCAAAGCCAAATTTCAACCATAACATCAAAATAGTTTCAAGCAAGTGAGTGAGTAATTTAGGGTAGATGTAGGATAATGGGGGGCTTAAAGCGACACTTTTTTTCTTGAAAATAACAATAGTTGAACTTGGAAAGAGTTTTAGAGAAACTTGGAAAATGAATTTGATAATAATTTAAGAATATGAATTTTGGCATTATGAATGTAGTTTCTATATATATATATATATACCTAGATGATAAAAAATATCTTAACTGGTCTATGCATTGATGATAATGGTTTGACACTTTTTTATGAAAAGATAAGGAGACTGTATGTGTATAGATACACTTTTTTGAGTAAATGAATTAATTATTGTATGAAATTTCATAAATAGACTAAATATCAAAGATCAGTTAAGATATTTTTTATTATTTTTTTAATAAATATATATTTTATAGATAATTTTACAAGTCAAGACAACTGGAAAATTAGAACTATAAGTGTATGAACACAACTTTTTGATCTTCATGAAAATCATTTATTTTTTTAAATCATAGCCAACGATGTGTATATTAGTCAGGTATAATTTTTATAAATTTTTTATTGATGGTCATAAATTTATAAATGTATTTTTAATGATATGTATATATTCCATAATGAGTTATGTTGTGTAGAAATTATGTAATAATTAAAAACAATAATTTAACATTAAAAAAATTATATATTAAAAACTATGTTTTCCCCTCTACAAACCTATATAATTTTTTAAAAAAATAATAAAATTTTCCTGATCAAATGTGTCGAAAAAGATAAAAAAGACTCATAAATTACATAAAAACCATGTGGGCTGATCCATGGCTGCTTTTAGGCGAGGTTCGGACCTCTCCAAGCCTATACTCAAAGTAATTTTAAAGGGAAAGTGTAAAATTCAAAGATTGAAATGTTAAAAGCATGTACAGCCTTTAAAAGACATGTTATTCCATTTGCCATGTAAACCATTTATTTTGAAGGGTGTACACACTTTGCAAAGGGAATACACCTTTTGTAAGATAATTTTTATAAGGAAATGTAAATATTTAAATTTTTTGAAAGGAAAGGGCACACACCCTATGCAGTACAGAGGGCATACGCTCTCTGGTAAGATGTTTTTCATTTTTATGGTAAAATAATTTATTTATATTATTATAATTTAAATTTATATTACTAAATATAAAAATTAGGGCCAATCTACATCTTCTAAAATTGATTCCACAGCTATAGGAGTTACCATTTAGAAGTTTGTTTTTCAAAATCCATTCTAGTTAATACTTAGTTTTCAAAAAAATTAGGATTGGAAGATAAAATGAGAAATGAAATTTCAAATCATGTTATGTATGTAATATATTGATACCATTGAGTATTCCCCTAATTTACCTAATTGAGTATGAACTATCTAGTTTAACTACTTGAGTATGACCTACTCGATTGAATATCTGAGCCATATCTTAATCTTGAATATGCCATACCTTGATTTTAACTATGACCAAGTTATATTGGGAGCTTGAGTTACATTGGGAGCTTGAGTTGCATTGGGATCTCAAGTTACATTTCTAGCCTGAGTTACATTGTGGGTTTGAGTTGTATTGCATGCCTTAGGTATTGGGAGCTTGAGTTACATTGGAAGCTTGAGTTTCATGATTATCATGGGATGATTATGAGAATCATGACATGAATTTTGAATTATAGCTACTATGGAAGGATGATGTTCTTTGAATGCCTATGTGGGAAAAAAAGTTAAAATTTGTAATTCCCCCTTGATCTAAAATCAATGTTAGAATTATTTGTATACTTGAGTTTGGAAATAAATAGTAAATTTATGATGGAAACCATGTTTCATATTTAATGCGACATCAAATGTTGGTTTGATCTTTATTTTTGCCTTAGATTTATGTATTTTGGTTTTTTGGTTTGGATCTTACTACTCTACAAATAGTTGTGGGTTGAAGTTCAGGTTTTTTGAGTCAGTCTAAGCTTTAGAATTAGGTCATTGTAATGGATTTCAATACCCCATTCAAAAATCACACACTTACTAACAAAATTTATGACATGTGTTTTGGATTTTCTTGATGGTTCCTAGATTTGACTTTCAAAACTATTGGATCTCCCCCCTATCACCTCTACTCTGTAGATGTTGAAGAGTTTAGTTCTTGTGCTAGTTCATCATTGTAATTAATATTTATATGAGGAAGAGGTTAAATCCTAATTCTATCCATTGTGCATATGGTTGGGTTATTTGTTTTCTATTTGGGTTAGACCCATTGAGCAAAAAGGCTAGAGCATTTTGGCTCTTCTCATGTTTGTGAGTTATTATCAAAGAATGTTGTGGGTCATGATTATATATTATTAATATTTATGCCATTAAATTTTTTCTAGCACATTTTATCCTTGTGTTGAACTCTTTGTGATTGTGTGAAAATTATGATGGAAGGTGGTATTTATCTCCCTTTTTAATATGATGATTTGCTTTGGAAATTTTTTCTAAAACTTGGTTGTCAATCCATCTAGGTTGAGTGTGAATGTTTTGGATGTTGGTAGATCAGATCACACATATCTTAGTGGATTTTAAGTATATTTATAATTTATACACACATGAAAATAAAGGATCAAAATGATAGAGTGGTTCAGGGTTTAGGGTTTAGTGATTAGGGATGATTAGGGATGATGATGAAGCGACTAGGTATGATGAGGAATGATGATGGATGATAAGGGATGATGATCAATAATGAGGGAGTGAGTAGGGATGATGAATGATGATGAGGTTAAATGAGAGAGTGATTAGGGATGATGAGGGATAACTATAGATGATGAGGGAGTGATTAGGGATGATTATAAATGATGAATTTTGATGAGGGTGTGATTAGGGATAATAAGGGCTATTGAAGGAGTGATTAGGGATGATGATGGTCAATGCGGGTATAATTAGGGATAATTAAGTCCATTAAGGGAATGATTATGGATGATGAGGGAGTGATTATGGATGATGAGGGAATGACTTAAGATGATTAAGAAGTGATTAGGGATGATGAGGAGCAATTAAAGATGATGAGGGAGTGATTAGGGATGATGAGGGTCAATGAGGGTGTGATTAGGCATAATGTGGGCCATTGAGGGAGTGATTAGTTATGATGAGGAAGTTATTATAGATGATGAGGGATGATGAGGGTCGATGAGGTAATGATTATGGATGTTGAGAGGCAATAAGGGATGATGCAGGAGTATGGGTTAAGGTTTAGGGTTTAAATATTTATGATTTAAGAATTAAGCTTAAGAATTGGAATTAGGGTTAGGGTTTATGATTTAGGGTTACATTTTAGGGTTAGGGGTTAGGATTTTATAGTTTGTGAGATTTAGGTTTTTAGGGTTTAGGGTTTAAGGGTTTTTGGTTTAGTGTTTTAGGGTGTAGGGTTTATATTTTAGTGATTAGAGTCTATTTTATGAGTATTTAAGTTTTAAGGGTTTAATGTTTTTGGTTTTAAGAGTTAAGGTTTTAAGGTTAAGGGTTTAGGGGTTTAAGGGTTGGGTTTTGTTATTCAAGGTTTTGATGTTTTGGGTTTGGATTTTTGAGTTTTATGATTTAGGGTTTATCTTATAATATAATTTCATCCCCTTTTTATTTTTTATCTTCCTCTTCCTCACCATTTGTATGGTACCACTTTGTTTGTCAAAATAGGTGCTCGTTGTTGGTAATTTTGTGATAACAAGGCCTTATTTATCCTTCTACCTAGATTGACACTCTTTTAACCATTAGGGAACCATAATATCCACTAATTAAACTTTTTGAATGGTATATTTAAATTTATAATTTGGATTGATACCTAGGGGTAGTATTGAAGCACTTATTTTGATAGGAAACTGGAAAGGGGGCTAAGAAAAATTGCCAATGATTACATTATTCCTCTATGGTGTGGTCCCGACCATGTATGTTGTTTGTACTATACATATATTGAAATGGCCGTAGTGAAGGACTAAATGGGAGTGGGTTGTGGAAAAGACATTTATAGTTGAAGGGATGACCTTGAAAGGGAAGGTGTTCTTGAAAAGTATGGCCAAGAAGTTCATGTGAAAAGGTTAAAACCTATGTACCCTATGTTATAGGTATAAAAGAGGAAATTAAAATCATGGGACTAGTGACCTAAATAGAAATATGAATGTTTCCATGAGTAGGGATTACTGGTATTGAGTATGCATTAGATTATAGTGTCTTATCCTCTTTCTTATCCTCTTATTATAGTATCTTTGTGCTTACAAATTCAACCTATTTTGGTTATATTTATTATGACTCTTCCACTTCAATTGTCTCAACTTGAGACTTTTTCTCCATCTCTTCTTCTTGTTTTCCCAAAATTTCATTGCCTCTATATTTTTGACCTTCTTCCTTAAATTCCTCACAAAGAGGAATCCCTTTAATAAATACACTAATTTTAGGTCATTATTTTTTTTACATCCTTGGGAGAGGCTAGAGGGGTCCTGGGATTTATTTGATAAAAAGGGGTGTTTTTTATAAGAGAGGAGTTGATTACCCCAAATTGGGTGGAATGGGATGTGAAGGGACAAAAATAATGGTAGGATTGGGAATTGAACTTAATATTACCCTTAAACCCTAAACCTTAAACCTTAAACATTAAAAAACACTTAATCCTTAACTCTAAATCTTGGAAAACCTAAACCCTAAGTTCCCTAAACCTAAAAAACAAAAAAATATAAGTTTAATCAAGAATATTTGTGTCCATATTATCACAACCAAAAAATTATACATTGGTAATCATATTCATAATTCATTATCTTTATTAACATGATTTTCTTATTCTTATACTCAATTTTTTAGGTTCCTTTTTATAGGCTTTTACATTTGTGTTTGATTTGAATAATGAAGATACAAGCAAGATTTTTTAACCTTGCATGGTGTGAAATCATAATTTTTATAAACTTCATAGAAAACACATACAAATAGGGTGAATCAATGGGTACCTTAAATTATTTAAATTAATGATTGAAAACTTCTCAAAAAAATGGTAAGTTTGATACTCAATTATTATTCTTCATTATTTTGATTTAGGTGTATTGTTAAAATTGGATAGAACTCATTTGGTATTATGTTATTTATAGAATATTATTCCTAAAATGGTTCTAAATATATTAAATTTAATTGATTAAAATATGTTTCTATAAGGCCCAAGTGGGCAAGAGTGGATTGTAAAATTACAAGGTACATCTACTCAAATTGAATTTATACAAGGTTGGGAAGAATTTTTGCATCATTACGCATTAGAGTTTGGATATTTTATATTTTTCAATTATATCTCTAGATATTATTTGAAGGTTTTCATATTTGGAAGAAGTGTATTTGAGAAACATATTACTAGTTTTGATTATAAGAAGAATAATTATGACTTAGTGAAGAGATGCCCTACTACTAGGTTGAAGGGTTTTAATCTACTAATGAAAAGTAAGTTTATCATTTATTTGATTTATGAAGATGAATATAATGATAAAGATGCAATAATTGGATAAAATCTATGGAAAAAACACAAACCCTTTACCCATGGTAACTAAAAACTTTTCCCTCTATAATATTATAGACATATTCCAAGTGTGCAAGTTTAGTTTCATTTATCAGAATAATATGTTTACTAGAATTGTGAGTCTCACATATATTGATTCCATTAAATTCCAACTAGCTCTTGTGAAGACTAAGACTGAAAAAAATATTTATAAAAAAACTTACTATATTTCTTGTAGGATTCATAGTACCAAAGAAGAAATAAATAAGGTAGAGAATGATTAATGATGATGAGGGACAATGATGACTAATAAGGGTGTGACTAAGGATGATGAGGGCCAATGATGGAGTAATTAGGGATGATAAGGGAGTGATTAGTGAGTGAATAGGGATGATTAGGGATGATGGGGGATGATGAGGAATTGATCATAGATGATGAGGGTGTGATTAGGAACAATGAGGTCCAAATAGGGAATGATTAAAGATGATTAAGAATGATGAGGGATAATGATGGATGATGAGGGAGTGAATAAGGATAATTATGAATGATGAATATTAAAATGAGAGTGATTATAGATGATGAGGGATGATGAATGATGATGAGGTAATGATTAGGCATGATGAGGGACAATGAGAGATGATGAGGGAGTGACTAGGGATGATGAGGGAGTGATTAGGGTTGATGAAGGATTATGAGGGTAAATATGGGAGTTATTAAGGATGATGAGGGGTAATAATGGATGATGAGGGAATGATTTTAGATGATTATGGATGACGAGAGTTGATTATGATGTGATTGTGGATAATGAAGGCCATCAAAAGAGTGATTAAGGATGATTAAGGATGATGGAGGAGGATGATGGATGATGAGGGAATGATTAGGGATGATGAGGGATAATGAGGGCCAATAAAGGAGTGACTAGATGATTATGGATGATCTGGACTAATGATAATGCTATTATGGATGATGAAGGATAATGAAATTTGATGAGAGAGGGATGAAACATGATGATGAATGATGAGGGAGTGATTATGATGATAAATGATGATTTATATTCTTGACCCCCTCTTTTCATATGGCTTGGGGAAAGGGAGATAGTGATACAAGTGATTTTTATATAAGAATGATAATTTATGTGGTTTGAAATCACTCCCCTGCACCTCAATCAATAGTGGTAGTGCCCTATGTGAGTTTGGAATTATAAAAGATGAATGTGTTGTATGCAATTTTAGAACAAATTAGTTAGGTCATGCATGCATGAGATTAGAATTTAAGAATGCATAGATTAACCCATCTAACATTTGTTTTGCAGTGAATATCATATTTTTATGATGACTCATGAATGGTGTTTCAATTCCTACTATTCCAAATGCAGTGTACTAGGGTGATTAGATACATTAGTGTCTGGTATGAGTGACTGTATCATGATTACATGTAGATGTAATGTATGAGTGACCACATACCTACATGTAGTACTAGGTATGTGGTAGATGTAATGTATGAATAACTATATCAATACTATATGTATGCTATAGGTCTCATGTTATAGGCTAGTCATTTATGCAAATAGATAGACCCATTGATTAAAAACCCGCAAGTTATTTAGGAATCCACCCTGAGTCCACCATCAATCCTAATATATAATTTTCCCTAGTCACTCCTTTTTATATATAGGTGAGAATGCCCCCTCTCCTTTCAATATATGGCTAAGTAAATTCCTCATCTCCTTTATCTGTATAGGTGATAATTCCCCCCTCTCATAATTTTCAAGCATCCCTTGATAATAACCCCTCTCTTTTATCCCTTGATCTAATAATGCTCCTTGTAATGATTTTAAAGCATGATAATTCCCCCACTCCTTTCAAGATATGGATTAGGTATTCAATCATGTATCAAGTATTCAATATATGTCTCAGGTAAGGTAGATATGGTAAGGCTTAGATATGTGTATTCAAGATCAAGATGTGGATTGGGTATTCAATTGGGTAGGCCGTACTCAATTAGGTGGGGCATACTCAAGTAGGTAGGGACATAAAGATAGATATGTAGGGAATACTCAAGTAGGAAAAGTAGGTAGGAAATAATCAAGTATAATAAGGTAGGTAGGGCACATCTAAGATCAAGATATGGCTTAGTTATTTAGGTAGGGCATACTCAAGATCAAGATATGGATTGGGCATTCAATCAAGTATGGCATGTACTCAAGTAGGTAAAGTCTGCATGGCATACTCAAGTAGTTAAAGTAGGTAGCCTACATACTTAATTATAATAAGGTAGGGGGAATATTAAAGATAAATATATGGCTCATGTATTTAGGTAGGGCATACTCATTGAGATCAAGATATGGCTTATTTATTCAATCAGGTAGGGCATACTCAAGTAGATAAAGTAGGTAGGGCATACTCAATTAGGTAAAGTATGCATGTAATACTCAATGTTATAGATCTATTACATATGTAACATGATTTAAAAATTCATTTATCATTCTATATTCTAATATTGAAATTATAAAAACTAAGTATTGACCATAATTGATTTTGAAAAACTAACTTCTAAATGGTAACTCTTATAACTATATAATTGATTTCATAAGATAAAAAGTGGATCTAATTTGTTATATTTAATAAAATAAATTTAAATTATAAAAATATAAAATTAAATGTAAACTTAGTACAAAGGTCATACACCTTTAGGCTTGGGACTAACCTGAATCAAAGTTGTAATGGTTTTAAAAAAAAGGGTGTATGCCCTTTACAAAAAACATTTCATGTTTTTCGTCCCCCAACTTTGTGCATCCACCCTTTATTTTAATGGATGTCATGTATGGAGGATAAATGAATTAAATATTGGTTATGAATTATTGATGACATCATCACACAATATTGATATGGTAATCTCCCTTACTATCCTCTGTATAACCAATATTCATACTCCCCTCAACTAGTGTGAATGGCCAATATTCCAAAAGAACCACCCTTTTGATAATTATGAACCATGCCTCCCAACTAAGGTGATACTTGTCCTCAAATGAGATGCCATGGAATTTAGAAAGGTGGTGTGAGCATTATAAATATTACAACACTTGTGGTACTTATTAAATGATTTCAATGGTGGATAAGGATGAAATAGAAATGTCATGATGTAAGGTTAAATGGTTATGGTAGGATAATTGACATGACATGGAAGTGAGGTGGAAGATATGCCATGGATGAGGGTTTTTGAAACCTGTATCCTTAACATAAAAAATAATATAATTATATACATTAATTTTAATGGAAAAAATATGAATGTTCTAAGTAAATAACATAACTACCATAAATTATTATTGGTTTACTAATCTAATAATGTGTCAAAATCTAATAATCAATTTATGAGAGAATTGACTGATTTTGAATGACATGTTGATGGGTTTTTGATATGCCAAATCAATCAGATGGTCACCCATCTAGCCTCTCCTAAAATTAGTCCTGTAGGGTCTCCCCAAGGTTTGTTATTGTCAGGTCACAACATGTTGGGTGACCCAGTTGGTCTATGTGAAATTGTTTTAATTCAAGGGGCCTTATGGTTCATAATATTTTAAATTAATTTTATCATTGTTAAAGTATTTTAATATATTTGAGGGAAATTATAGTGATGTAGTTTTGTTTAGTTGGGTTTTTATTGAATTTCAATAAGCAAAATAAAGTAGCATTTTTAGATTTGCCCATATGGTTAAAATCAGATTTTATGGGTTTAATCAAATGTGAGTGCATCTAATTTATATGTTTACTCATTCCATCATTTATGCATTCAATAGTGCATTAGAGATAATGGAAAATATCTTAAAATAGATGTAAACAATAATATATTGCATTCACCTACACTAACCCTAACTAATAGAGAGATAAAAAAGAACAAAAGAAAAAGGGAAAAGAGAGAAAAAGCGTGGAGAAAAGGCAACTAAGTCTGAGGATCATCTAATCAAATGTACCTACGAACTGATCCTACATCTAGAAAACATTCATACAACCACAATGAGAATTAATGCCAGAGTTTGAGGATCATGCCATGAATAGGAAGCCCATCACCACCATATTACACACATAAATAATGAAACAAATCTTTCATAGTTTGTATTAATAAAATGTTTGCTTATATAACACAAATAGAGTTTATAATCAATCATTTGAGTAAAAATTTGGGCAAGCACAACCATAAGGAAATAAGAGAGGGAGATAATTAACCTATAAAAAAAAACAAAGTGACTGGTCCATAATGTATCCAAAGATGAAAAATGATCCAATCTTTGGAATGGCAAAAAATTACCCATTTATAGCGATCTTTCCACTCCAAAAAGGTAATTGAATATTTCCCTCCAAAATCTCTCCACTTTCTCACCATTTTTCACCCTCATATTTCAAAATACAAAAAAGAGTTAAAATATTATAATTAAAATCAATTTTCAATAAGTACGAGATCAAAACATGAATATATTTTATCACAAGCAAAATCACACAAAATTTTAAAAATTGTAACATTCGGGAAAGAATGCATTTTTTGAAAAGGTGAATGGTTTGAAAAAATGACACTTGAGGCCTAATATATCATGAAAAAACTAACTCAGGCTCTAAAATTGGCCTCCTAGACCTAATCAAGATTCTGGGAAGCACATGGCTTTTAAAATTTAACTTTTTGAATTGTTAACCCCTTAATGATAATTAGGATTTCAACCCATGATTATCATTAGGGTTAACTTAAAATGTCTTCCCAAACCTAATTGGGTCTATTATACTTAGATAGAACTATAAATCAACTTTAGGGGCCCAAGAGGGTTTGCTACCCTCAAATAGGTCCTAGTGAATCAATTAGCATGTCTCACATTTTGATCTAATATTCAACTCCAAATAACATTATGGGTTTTCAAGGGAGGATCACAAGATTCAATTATAATTATGGTTAGGGTTTAAACCCTAATCACCAAAGGCCCTGACCAAATGGCCAAATCTTGACCCAATCATTATGCAAGACTTGATGCCTAGTCTTAGAGATAATTAGGGTATCAACCTCACTCATCACCATAAAACTCTCACCTATACCCTATAGACCTAGTTAGGTGTTCAAAATTGACTAAAACTACATGATTCACTCACTTAAGCTTAGACCTAATCACCATAAAAAGCCATATTAGGTATACAACATGCCCCTCACTCATGCCTAGACCTACTTAGATGAATTTATTAGATTATAACTAAAAAATAATAAGTGACCCTACCTATATCTAATCAAGTTTTGAAACTTGATTTGGTTTATGGGGCTTAGAATTTTTAGCCCAAACCAAATCAAAAATAAAATTTTATTGTAACACCTTTTCAATATCTAAAAGTATTCTATCTAATTCAACATCTATATGAGGCCTTTATTCTTCGATGTTTTTCCAAATGAATTCCTCCTTTGAGAGTAGTTTATTATATAATTTGAGGCTCTAACCATTTACCTTTAGGTAAAATTGCACAAGGTCAATAATACATATATTTAATACTCCATTACCAAACACCTTTTCAAATTCATAAGGATTGGTCCATCACTTGTGTAGCTTGCCTTTGTGATATTTATACTTTGATTCATAAAGAAAGGCCTAGTAATCAGGTTAAATTTTTCAAATTTTGATGAAATTATCATGCTATTTGAGTTTTTTTATTGTGTGGCATCCATGTGCTAAAATATTCATGATGAAATTCATTTAATCATGAAGGTAGGTGATCCATTGTTTATGTTCATCTAAAAAAAACAAGCCAAGTTCCAAAGCATTCCTTAGAGTTTTGAGTTTAATTTCTGTATGGAAAACAACTTAATTACCATAAACCAACTCGTAGATCATAAATCTATAGTTTTAATCCATGTAGTTTTATATACCCAAACAAATACTAAAAGACATTATTCTCACTCATGGTGGTGTAATGTTATTATTTTGGTTAAAATATTTTCTAATTAAATGGTTTTTACTTACAATTGGCCATTATATTGTGGATGGTATGGAGTAGACTTGTGGTGGTAAAACATATACTCATGAGAAAGGGATGTAATAATATCTGATGTGAACTGGGTTCCTTGATTAGTGATTTTTTCGTGTGAAACTCCATAACTTGTAAAGATATCCTAATATAAGAACTCAAATACCTTTTCATCCATTGCATGTGTTGATGCCCTAACCTCCGCCTATTTGGTAAGATAATATTTGCATACTAGGATGTATTATTTGTTATTAGAGGGAAGATCTTTGGGAATGAAAAAATAAATATCCCACTTCATGAATGAATCTAAAATAATATGAGGATGAAGGGGTATCTTATAAAAACTTGTGGATTTACACATACGTTGGAATTAGCACCCTAACATATATACTCTTTGGTATCTCTATGCAAGGTGGATAATTCTATCGTGTAGTGGTGATCTTATTAGATATATTTTTTCAAAAAAATTTCCCCCATAAGATTATTCAAGGAAATATCAGATGATATCAAAAACCTCATCTTCCCCAAACATTGGTGCATGACTAAGTTAGGCCCAATATAAAAGAAAGTCATTAAATCCATAAAAAAAGTCTTCAATGGGTTACCAAATCACATTTGTCCTTAGTGAAAAATGTTGAGGGAATTTACCTAAAACCAAGTATCTATATATATATATATATCTAAAAACTAAGGAGATTTTATAGAGTGGGAAAAAATATTTTCATTTGAAAAAAAAAAATCAAATTATGGACTTTATGCAATATATATATTAGTTGTGAAAGAAAGTCAACAACTACATAATCCTTTCTATGCTTATTTACAATTGTAATATTGAAAACCTAAAATAGCATAACCATATAGTAATCCTAACATTTATTACTAGTTTAGTAATTAATTAATTTATAACTAAATGATCTATATGTATAAATGTAAGATAACCAATAATATGATAATAAAAGTTATTAATAACATACACTACAATAAATAATTCTTTCTTAGTTACCATGTAGTTGAGTTATGTTAAAAAAAGAGTTTCAATAATGAGATATATGGCATAGTTTAATTCTCCTTCGTTTTACCCAAGGATGTCCCCTAATTCTATTTTGTATGCATTTTTATGGATATGGAAGGGTAATTTCTAATCCGATCCTCGTAGAACAAGTATTGACACTAGATGGTATTTTAAAGCCTAAAATGCTTCCTAAATGCATGATTACAAATAAAATAAGCATCCCTATATAATAAAAACAAATAATGGAGATGAAATTTTGATAAAATATTTAATAAAACTTATGTAATAGCATACATGTCCTAGAAAACTTCTAACATATTTTTTGTTTTGACGATGTGAAAAAGTTTTTTCTTACTTCAATTTTGGCTAGATCTACCTCTATTCCTATGGATGATAGGTGGTGTCCTAACACAGTTCCTTCAGTCATGATAATGTGACACTTCTCATGGCTTAATGAAAGTCTCAAGTATTGATAATGTTTAAAAAATTTCTCCAAGTTACATATGGCTTATTTGTAGGTGTCTGCATAAACATTAAATTCATACATGTAGATCTCTAGATACCCATGAGAAAGAATAGAAACATGATGCTTAAAAAAACCCTTTGAAAGGTGTCTACATAATTTCATATCCTAAATGAAAGGGCATGATATCCATATATTACATAGGGGTATGCCAAGGTTGTTTTATCTTGGTTTTTTGGAGAAGTTATAATCTACTTGTAACTGTTGAATCCATTAACAAAAGAAACATATTTATTTACATAGATAATGTTAAGGAATTTGTCAATAAATGGTAGAAGGAAGTAAAATTTATGAGTGTCTATGTTAATATATCTATATTCTACACACTTGAAATTTTACACCTTTCTGAGGTACAATGTCAAGTAGTGATACCCATTGGTTATATAAAATTGGATAGATGAATCCCACATCAAATATTTTTTTCATCTCTATTTTTAAAATTTCTTGTATAATGGCATTTATTCATCTTTGTGGTTGGAAAATGGGTTTGCAATTATATTTCATATAAATATGGTGTGTGTATAAATATGGATGTATTCCTCCCATGTCATGATAGTCTTAATAAAATGTAGTTTTGTGTCTTTGAAGCATGGATACTAAATCATCTTATTGTTGAGGTTTGAGTTGATTGTTGATATTAATAGGCCAACTAGGTAAGATGTCAAATATATTAGACAAGAATGCCATCAACTCAATATTACCCAAAATATTTTTATGGCCACTTTCACGAGGTATAACATAATAGAAAGTAGAAACATAATTACTATTATTTTTAGATCCTTCTGTGGGAAAGATGTATGTCAAGGGACAATCAATATATTAAATAAAACTATCTCTATGCTGATTTATGGTGTATAATTTTTGTAAAATATTGGATATTACTATATCTTCATCTTGTCATTTCAAAGATAAGATTTGATCAATGGTTAAGATGTGTTGGATAGGTTCCTAATCATTTTATCCTATTTATATCCAAAAAGGTTGTTAGGTCTCAAGGGAGGTCTAGATAGGTGGGTATAACATTACCTTCTTGGTTTTAATCCCATCAGAAATGACCATGTTCCTTGATCTATAGTTGATATGTGCATTTATTTTAGTTAATAAAGGTTTGTTTAGAATGAGAGGATATCATCCTAAACTAGCTTTAGGTTGTAAGTTCATAAAATCCATTGGGTATTCCATGAATCCAATGATATAACAAGGTCTTCAATAACCACTTTAGGTCAAACAATGGATCTATTTACCATTTGAAGGCCAGAGGGAGTTTTTTAGAGGCCCTTTCACTTATGTTATTCCATAGATTCCATATTCATGAGATTGACAACAAATCCAAGGTATATAAGAGTATTTTAAATGAGGATAGCTCCTATGTCCACATATATAATAGGTCTTCCTAGATCAAATTATTTTGGATGAACAACATTCCCGAATAAAAGACCAAAAAGTTATCAATAACTTGAATAGTTTAAGGGAATTTTATTTCTTGATTAGGTTTCCTTAAGTATAAATCTCAAACAACCTTTGTGTATATGGGTATGTATTTGATGAATTATTATAAGGGTATACAAATACATACATTTTTCATTTATCTAACAAAGTTAAACTCAGGATGGGGTTCTTCCCTTTGATGGTTGAGACATTTAGGGAAGGTAGGGTTGGGTGGTACAACCTGAATTATTGATAGACTAAGTTCAAGAATGGGTTCATAGTTTTATGGTGGTACTAGTGGTTTAGTTGTGCTCTCTTAAAACTTCTTAGGGGGATCCATTATTAAGGGGATGGTAGGGTTTTGGACTACCCTCCTTGAATAAAGTTACACATTATTTAAATCCATTAAATCCATAGGATATGTCATTATTTTGTTATTATGTATTGGTTGAGCCAATTTTTTGTTGTGATTAGGTGAAATTCGGGTAGATAATTATGGTATATGAGAAATTAGTTGGTTTGGAAATTTGGGTAGTAAATGTTGTGATTATTGTTATTACTTCATCATTTTGGTTTGGCCATGGCTGATTTTCCATTAGTGTTTGTTTCCATTGGTTGGGAGGTTATTGATATTGTTTTATCTAAGGTTTTCACTACAATGCTTGGCCTTATGGCTCTATTTTTATAATTGAGGTTATGGTTACTAGTATTGGCCTTGGAATTGTTGTCACTAAACTCAAATTTATAGATATTAGCTTGAATATGATTTTAAGGTATCAATTAAGGTGGTTGATTCTAGGCATTAGATATATACCATTTGTTAGGATGAATGACATACATGCTATCAAATAATTGAGAATTGAGAAGGGTTATTTGGAAAACATACATTTTGTTACCTTGATTGACAAGGTATTCTTTGTGTAATAAATAATACTTTCCTAGTCTCATCCCTAAATTCTTGAAGTTCAATTACAGGTGTTTATTCCTTTGTTATGATTGCCACCTTGGATTGAGAAACTTTGAGTTTACACTCATCCTTCTTCCTATGAAAATTAGGATAATAAATTATTAATTTTTTCCTACCTCTTCTTGATTCCTCCTTTAATGCAATGTGTCTAATTATGTATCCATGTGGTTGATGATATCCAAATTTATGGCTTGTAATATATTTATAATTTATACTCAATAGACTCTATTAACTTATTGTGATGATGGGGGTATTGCTTGATTGATTCTAATTTTATTCATCAAAGATCTCAAATAATTTATACAAATGGAAAAAATGTCCTCATATGGTGACTATGATATATATATATATATATATATATATATATATATATAAAACCTAATGATATTAAAGGATTATATGCATTACTCATGTATGCATTTCAATAATAATAACTTAGTGGACTCAGGTTCTAGTTTTCTCTCTAAATCTTTGCAGACTAAACTAAAATATATCTAGGCAATCTTCCAATGGTTTTACATACTTTTATGACATATCAAAAATATCATGTACCCAAGGGTCTCTACCCTTGAAATAGTCCTAATATTTTTTGAGGAATTCATCTTTCATGTCTTTCCATTTTCTTACACCATCCTTTCCCAATCCCTTAAAACATCAAATAGATACATCTTTAAGAGTGGCTAGGAATAAATTCAGCCTCTGGGCATCTTGGTTGTAGTCATAGCTATGGCACAAGATGTCAAACTCAAAAAGGAATGTGTTAGGGTCTTCAATCACCATCCCTTATAAGTTAGGAAAATATGATGGAGGAATATTTTTCATGGGGGCAAATCTTACATGGGTGTTAATGGGGAGTTCAAAATTAGAAGCTTAATCGATAATGTTTTCTTCTTTGATGTCATACATGATGTTTAAAACTACCTTTTTTCAATAAATTGTTCAACCCAACTCTCAAAAATCTTTATCAATAATTTTGGACCAAGGAGAGTAACAAAGTAGTGTTCTAGTATTTTTATGGGGAAACAGGCTCTTTAAGATGGAGGTGATGGAGTGAACTATATTGGAAATTATTTTGAAAACTCAACTCATATATCATCTGATTCTGCTAGTTCCATTGGTTTTGTTGGTTCTACTTTTTTTTTCTAGTTTAAAATCCCTTCTTGGGTTTAGTAGGGCATAATATGCTATGCTGGAGAGGAACTTGGGTAAGGATGGGAGGGATTACAATCTATATTATTAGGTATATGGTGTAAAAATTGGAATTCTTTGGAAAAGTGTATGAATTCCATTTTTAGAAGTGGTAAGTTCTTGACTTCTAACCTCAAACTATTCCACCAATTTTTTAAATAATTTCTCACTTGCTACTTTATTCTAAAAATTATTTGAATAGTGTTGGATGTGAGATGACAACATGTGTCCGCTTTCTAATTTTAGTGGTTATAAGTGGTGTCTTAAACTATAAAACCATATTAAAATATAGTATCTTAAGTATAAATATACATAAGTGACCTCTTTCATGTTAAATGCAATTAACCAACTTCCTCTTGTAAATGACCTACTCTATCTTGCATAGGGTTAGTTTAAAAAATAGGTTTTTAAACTAATCTAATAATAGAAATGAAATTTATCTAATATCAAGGATGAAATTTTATCTAAATATTATGAATGGAATTTATCTATAAATTAGGAAACTATATGAGTTATTCCAATACCTAGTACTCATCACCTATCCCCAACAACAATGCCAAAAATGTAGAGGTGTACATTTAAATTTCAAATCTAGGGACTTATATTTTAGCAAGGTGATAACATTGTATGAGTAGACCAAGTAATTTTGAAAAAATAAAAATATAACATTTCATATATAGAATTTAAATTATAATTAACCATTACTTGAAATGAATTAAAACCACTCTTCCTGAAAGTAACCACACTTGTTGAAATTAAATTTCTAGAAAAAATGTTACTTTTGGTTTGGAAGCTTCCCAAAAATGGAATTGGAAAATAAACAAACTATATTAAAAGATTCACACACATGAATAAATTTATACAAGGTAAATTAGCTATGAACTCAAAAAAAAACACAATATTCACTATGAATTTGATTTATAGAAATGTAAATTCACACACATACAAAATTAAACTCCATTGACATATGGGAATATTCAAAACAAACCTCACAAGTGGGGCCTACTTTTATTGGATTGGAGTTACAACCACTTCATTTGATATAATAATATTACTTAAAATCAATTGTATTATTAATTCATAAAACTATAACAATAAGGATATTGCTACAGGTTGATCTTAACTCTACTACAAGGATAAACAAAATTATGAATTATTTATTTATTTCTATTTCTTAGAATAAATTTATAACTATTTCTTCTTCCTTAAGTAAATAATGATCAATTTAATTAGAATCCTAATACTTAATTAAGTACAACTATAATTCTACATCTAAACTAAAAATATAAGATATGCACCAAAATAGAAGACAACAAAAAATGAGTAGTTACAACCATTTGAATACAAATAGTCAACTAATGATTCAATGATGAGATGAGGTGTAAAGTTAATAAATATATCATCCCATATTTTTAGGAACCATTTATTCCATTTTGTCATGTGAATCAATTTTAAATTATAACACCTACTAACTACCACAACTACTGAGAAACACCTATAACCATTTCTATGATTAGAATAATGAGTTGTTGTGGGCTAGTAACATTAACATGCATTAGCAAAGGTTCCTAAATTTCCTCATTAGAACATGTTATTATTTATATTCTATGATTGTAGTTACAGGTTTTGGATAATTCAAGAAGTTTGATAGTAACTTTAGGCTTGACACAGTTTAATTTCATACATACTTAATATTTGTTAGCTTAAAATATTTGTATCTATTCAAATTAGATATATTTATACAATCAGACACGTTGATTTGTATAAATAAAAGAATCTCAACCAATGCAAAACTCATACATAGATAAATAACATATAAAACTTTTCAAGGTAACTATGATCTCTATAGAATTATATTTTTGAAACAATGATCTCAATTAATTTTTCATTTCCAATACAAGGCATTTATAGAGTTACGAGGAGGATCTATCACTTTTCCTTCATAATTATTCACTTATGGATATGAAGTAGACTTTTCATCTTTTACAAATTTTTGATAAAACCTAAATTTCATAAAAAATAGTTTTTATTGCACACTTGTAACTTATAAAACAGCTATGCAATTTTAGACTTCATAGTTTTCTACCAACACTTTCCCAAACTTAAAAATTTGTCTCAACATGAGAAAAAATCACAAGGATTGTAATAAAATTAGAAATAGTGGAGTTACCTACATTGAGTTTCCAAATTGGTGAATAAATAGTGATCATTGTTATCATTTGAAGCATCATTTACTAGTTTTCACCTCTTGCACACTACTTAGCTACCCTTTCTAGTTTTCAACTAATTAATATACTAATATACCATCATTTTTTAGGTTTTAAATATATTAAAATAATTATGAGGCCACCCTTTATGGGTTTTAAACCTTCCTAACCCTACTCACAAAGCTTCTTGCTTACCTAGAATAAACTATATTTATAAATATACAAATTTTTATCTGCATAGTAACTTACTACAATGGTGGAGCCATAAACTAAAAAGGTGGATTTGGATCAAATTTAAATGAATGTATAGCTACTGGGGTAGTTGATGAACATGATGCTGGTGTAAAATTTGATGCTGGTGAAGGTGTTTGTGAAGAAATGGTTTGTTGTGTTGTATGGGATGCTTTTTCACTTTAAAAACTTGTGATAGCTAGCCAAGTGGAATGAAATAAGGTTCATCCACAATATATTGGACCAAGCTATTCATATTTGTTAAGTCCTACTTATATTGTCTCTAATTCACAAATACATCATGTACTAAGCTAAATAAAGTGTGCTTTAGAGATTAGATCTGCATGATTATTTGGATGTCTTTGTCATCAATAACTATGATGATCATTTAAGTTGAGACACCTTATAATCAGTTTCTTTGATTATCAAATCCAATTTCTCCATATACATATATGTTTGCATGCCTATGAATGTGTTACACAACATCTCTAGCTCCCAAGTGCACAACCTTTCCATTACATTAGCTCTTAGTTTTAGAGATTATTTTAATGCATTGTTCATGGTAGCCAATGTGGAGGTTTGAATCTCCATTATTGGTTTGGAACTATTGGATTGGGATAGGTCTGGAGTTATTTCTTTCTAGGCATATTGAAGTTGATTCTTCCAATCAAGTATGTTTCAAGGTAGCTAGATAGTTTGATGTATGGAAGTGTCAACAACCTTTTGGTATTCTTCAAGCAACTTGACTATAAATTCATATTCAAATCAAAGCTATTGACCTTGAGGTCAAAGTTTTCATAGCATCTATGTCAAAACCCAATCCTTTGTGAGATGAGAAAATATGGACATGCATTATTTTTCTTAGACATCATATGCTCTCCCGAAATATATAGGACCAACATCGGGCACATATCATCAATTAGTTTGAGTGTATTGGTCAATCTTTCATGGAATTAAATGTTCCCTTCATACAATTGAGGGTTTTGCTACTCTGTCTCAAGAGCTTTCTATGATGTGGATTCATGAAAAGTAGAATCTATTTCAATATACTTTACCAAGGTTAATTTAGAAACATATAGAAATACCTTTTAGATTGGCACTATTAATGCTAGTGGAGTTACAATGATTATTTATGGCCTAAACTGATGTCTAATTTGTGTAGTAGGGAGGGTGAAAATTGTTCTTCATAGTAACTATGATTGAAATTCCAACAACCAATTCTTGGTATTTTGAGATTTATCATGTGATTCCTCTCCTTGGAATCCTCCCTAAGTTGACCCTGATCTTGCATATGTGGTTGAAAGTTATACTTGGATGTTGGTGTTCATGTCCTTTGTTGCCTTGATTAGATACTATGTTTGAGGAATTTGTTTTTGGCCTTTGGATATTATAAATTTTGCTTCTTATACTTCCTTTAAATTCTTATCCTTTTCTTATTTTTTCTTTGAAAATCATTTCTACCTATTTTCTCATATATTTTTTGTCTTGTTCCTTGGAAACCTTTTCTGTTGCATCCTTCACTACTTACTGCTATGTAATTTTGTGTTGTATCTCTTCTTACTTATGTAATTATTCTTTGTTATTTTCTTTATCTTCCTTGGTTGATATATCAACCTCATATTTATTTTTTTACTCCTCTTACTTTCAAGGTCTTCCTTTTTCTTTTCCTCAATTTCTTTGGCAACCTATTCAGCCTCCACTTTCTTTATGTGCTCCTTATGCATCTCATTCCGCTTTTTCTCTTTACCTTTGTTATTCCTTTTCATTTTTTATATGTTCCTCTTAGGCCTTCTATTTGGAAACCTTATATTTTTATACCTCAATATTAATCTTTATAATTTCATGTACTTGTTATTATTTACAATCCTCATGTGGCTTGGGTTGCTTTGGGTGTTCTTGTGTTGGAGGTTATTCCAATGGAGCTTTTTGAGGTGGCACACTATTTCCAAAGGCTCCATAACTTAAGGAATATGAGGGGGTACATGGGATGGTGTCAAGGAATATGAATAAAAAAGAGTTTAAGGTGGTGGGGAGGGAGACAAATATATGACCACTTGACATTTACACATATATGATTTTGAATGGGTAGTAGGCAGGACCAAACTTTTCTTTATCTCTTTATTGTACAGGTCTCTATTGTGGTTTATTATACTTATTCTTCTTTTTCAACTTCCTCTTTAACATATTCTATTATGGAAAATGTTCCAATGCATTTTGTGATGGTTGGATATCGCCTTGTAGTGCCTAAAGTGTGAGGTATACGTGTTAATGGTGTCAAATGAATTTATTGTTGTGTCATGGTTTCTTCCAGTAGTGTTTCTTATATGACCAAATATGTTGGTGAAGTAATTATACCTAATCAACCTAAACCTGATTCCTCTCCTTGAAAAATTAATTTCACCCTTTACTTAGATTCTTCCTCCTATATAACTATATCTAGAATAATAGATGGTGGATAAGGGGGAATCAGGACCATGATAATAATAGGGACATTATTGTGCACTTGATAAGTGCGAATTGCTTTCCAAAATAAAATATATTTTTCCTTCTCCTCCTCATATATATCATTTTTGATGTCCTTTAGTACTGACTTTTAAACTTATTTCATTGTAACTCCTAATGGTTAGAGGTCATACTCTATTGTGATTATTGGCATCCACATATCATTTAGCCATGGGGTGGTGTTATGTGTCCTCATCATCAGTGGTGAAGGTTTATGAGCAAGTATCTTCCATTTTTATGGGATTGGTTGAAATTATAGGCCTCCTTTGATCTATGATGTTTCTTGTGTTTGTTCTTGGGCCTCTACCCCTACTTATACTTGTGTTGGTATTGTTATGATCCCAATAGTGTCAATCAAAATATTTGTGCCAAACTTAAAACCAAGTTATTTTACCTTTTTAATTCCATCTTATATGTAGGGAGATCAATGGGAAGTTGTAGGGGAAGAACTAGTGGTTTGGTGAGTTTGTGTATCTTGATTTGGAACCCATTATGCATTTTTGTCACCATAAAAAGGGGTCTTAGATACTTAAGGACACACTTAGACACTCGAGGGTGTAAGGTGATCAAGCCTTGAATCTAAATCCATCATTAGTTGAATTTACCTAGTAGTGAATAGTGTTTTCCATCCCTTGGCAATACAAGATTAGTGAAGTAATTTTTTGGCTATTATTCACTATTTGGTGTGATTTTTTCTTTTGGTGAATACCATTATGTGAATCAAAGAAGCAATCCATAGAATTGGTACTATAAATATTATGATGATATAGAAATGACCTTATCTATATTTTTGATGAGATATGATACAAATAACTCTAGTGAATTTAAATCTTCCCCAAGCCTGATCATTTGATGTGTGATGTCAGTTACCCATTTTTTTCTTGATCGAAAGTCTTGATAGTCTACTAATACCTATTCATTATGAATTATATCAAAACTTGCATAGGTGAATTAATATATTGATCAATTTTTATTTACCGTTATGCCTGTATACACTTATTTGATATCAGAATGGATTGGAGGGATCTTGGTTTTATATGGTGGTTATGATTTTAATCATGCTAGTAATCTAATGGTATATGCCATTGTGTTGGCATTGACATCGATGGTGATGTAATTTTAAAGGTGAACGGTTCCTTAATTATAGTGACTCAAGAGAGTCATCATCAATTCTTCATGCTATCCAAATACAGGGAGCTAAAATAATCACTCTACTTTTGATCTTCATAGCCTATTAGGTTGGACAAGGGCTTCCAACTAAGAAGTAACTAATTATGGTTGTAGAAACTACTTGTGTTTACTACATCTATGAATTTTAATAGTTATAGATCATGCCATTTCCTTGCCTAGAAGTGAATTCAATACTCATATCTTCTTTTTATGAATCATACATTGTTACTATAATTTGAAACATTGCCATTGCTACAATGGGTGTGTAAAAATATTTTCTCAATTGAATAAATAACTCTTAGATTTGTCAAAGGATCTGGTTCACTCTAATTACAAGTGAATTTTCCTTATTTTCCATGTATTATTTATTTTTATCCTCCAAACCTTCCTTGATATCTGAATTAACTCATTTTTATAATTTTTGTGATGTTATACTCTTTGCTTTGAATTCTAAAAGTTGATTCAATGTGACATTTGCCTTTTTAGTGGATGATTTCAATGGTTCATTCACCAGTATTATACAATATGATGCACTACCTTTAATTAATTTAATATTTATCTTTTATTGTGCATTAACTCTATCTGAAAAAAATTATCTATGTTGGAAATACTACAATATTTGATGTTCTTTGTCATTAACTACCTTCGCAATTACCATTTTCATACCACTCCATCATATGTTTTCTTTACCACCTCATTCCAAAAATTATTTTTTTAACTAATACTTTGAATAAATTGTGTTCCTTAAAAAATTTTAATTTAATTTTATTATTCTAATACTTGACCATGGTACATTCTTTGAATATTTGTGATGTAGATATCACACTATGTACATACACTTCTACAACTTATAAAACACAAACAAAATTGTAAAAATAAAAATCCTAACTACATGGTGATACTTAACATCCAATATTTTATGAATTATTTTGCTTGATATCATTGGTAGTATAACTTAATCTTGTAGTTTCTTAATCTTCTCAAAATAATGGTTCCTTGAAGGTCTCTTAGTATGATAGTGCCTTTCTATGACACTTCATGAATAATAGATGGACCTTTCCACTTGATGCACAATTTATTTGGGTATGATATAAATATAATATCATATAAAAATAATTTTTGATGTGTTTTAATGATGCAAATCAACTTTCCTCAACTCTCAAACCTTCAAGTTACACACACTTGTCATAACCTTAAAGGCTTCCTTGTAGCCTTTTCTTAGGTTTTCTTGATTATACAGACGGTCAAAGATTGGTAATAAAAAAATAATCCCATTTTATAGTACCCTATATTTAAATTTGTCTCTCCATAAGTTTTTTTGGTTTAAAACCACTCTTAAATCACTTTTATAACCCTTGTCTACTTCAAATTAGGTCACCCAAGGCATAATTGCACACAATCCTCTATTTCTGTACACCAATCATCCGTACAAGTTTAAATCCTTATGAATCTTGTATATCCCCTTAAAAATTAACTAATAATTTTTTTTTGGAATTTTAATAGTTAAAATGCTTGGAAATTAGTTTTTGGTTTCAAAACCTTAATTCAAAGTTTCATAGCTCTATACAGACCTGAGAGGAGTTATTTAGAGTTTTTTAGTGATATAAAGAATTTAAAATCACTATTAAAGATGTGTGACCTATATTAAACCCTAAAACACCTTCTAAAATCATCATATATCCTCTCTAACACCTCTACTACACTGTTTTATAAAGGTCTATGGTTGATTATATATAAACATGCTAGTTCCTATAGGACTATGTTATCCTTCTCATAAATAAATGTGGAAATGATAAACTAAAAAAATATAAGAACATTAAAAAACATGTAAATTACTTACCTGATGGACAAGGAGCATCATAAAATAGTTCTTATTATATCTTTCTTCATTAATCCACCATACACAGTCAACTTCCAATGTACACATATAGGAAAATAGGGTCTATAAGCACTTTGTCTTCAAAACCAGGGACTTTATTTTTATTTTATTAAAACTTTATCCTTTAAAAACTCTCATAAAATTATCCTAAATGAAAACCAATCCTTTTTTACATCATAAAACTACTCTAACTAACCTTTGGACCTTCCAACAATCACAAGAAGTCTAGTTGAGCAATGAAAACTTATACCAAAGGTGATATTCCATAAATTATGAGTTGATACCCATGATATGGATTCATGGTGTCTTTAAGATAAAATTAAAATAATTTTATGCATTGAAAAATTCTTTCAAACACCCTTTTAATAACTAATGTAAGCAAGACAATTCAAAAACTCATTTTGGCAAGAAAGTTCAAATTTGAATTTTTAAGAAGCTAGCACTAAAAATAACACTTATAATTAAAAATTAAGGATGGTATAAGAATTATAATACCTATTAAACTATTATAAATCTCTAATTGAACAATAAAACCAAAATTTTGAAGGAAAACTATCCTAGAAGTGATGCTCCTTCATCATACTCCCGGGGGAAAAAGAAAAAGAGTCATGGACTGTTGTCCATGAGTGATTCTAAAATACTCCCATGATGTTTTATGTCATGATATATCATCCATGGGGAATATTCAACCGGTTGATGTTTCCATTTGAGTAGATATTTGAAATATTATTTGTCTCTAGTATGTTTGAACACTTGTTTATCTATAATGCATTTCAATTCCTCTGATTTGGCTTGAGGCAACTATTTTAAAAAAATTTTACCTGTTATATTTATTACTTAATGTGTATTCACCTCTTACTCCTTATTTTTAATGGTACAAGTATAAAACATTTAATATTAGTGATATGCCTATACCACTAGGTAATTCTAACTCATAGGCATTGTTATCAAACTTCCTAAGTACCTTACAAGGACCAATTTTCTTCATCTTCAACTTATTTTACTCACCTCTTGGAAACCTATCCTTCCTAATATGAGCCAAAACCAAATATCCAATCTAAAAACTCACCTCTCTTCTACTTACATTTGCTTGCTTCTTGTACTTTTCCACACTAGCTTCTAGATGCTTCCTTACATGTTGATGAACCCCCTTCATGGCCATTGTAAATTATTCTCCTTCAACAATCTTCTTGTCCATATGACTAATATTTATAAGTTAAAACACTCCTAGTCTACATATCATATATCACTTATAAAGGACTCATGCCAATGCTCCTATTGGTGGAGTGATTGTAGGCAAATTGTGCTTGAGGCAACACAAGAACCCACTTCTTGGGATTATCCTTAGATAGACACCTTAATAGATTCCTTAGGCTCTTATTAACCACCCTAATTTGACCATATATCTAAGGGTGTTAAGATAAATTAAAACTCAAGTTTGTGCCTAACTTTCTCTAGATTGTCCTTAAAAAGTGGCCTAGGAACTTAGTGCCTCTATCAGATATAATGTTTAATGGCAGTCTATCAAGCCTTATTACCTCTTTGAAAAATAAATTTTCCATATGGGTGGCATCATTAGTAGTCCTACATGGAAATGTGCCATTTTGTAAAATCTATCCACAACTATGTACATAGAGTCAAAACCTCTTTGTGTTCTAGGTAATCCCCTAACAAAGTCCATGCTTATGGATTCCCAAGTCCTATTTGGGACTGGTAGAGGTTAATATAAACCTACATTAGTGTTCTCCCCTTTAGGGAATTTACAAATTTTACATCTCTCAACTTATCTCCTAACTTCTTCTTGCATCTTAGGCTAATAGTAATGTCTAACAAGCTACTCCAAGGTTTTATCAATCCCAAAGTGGCCTACCATACTCCCACTATGAATTTTCTTAAATCAAATTCTCTCTTATTGAGATTCTTGGCACACATAGTTGCACCCCCTTGAAAAATAATCCATCTTGTATGACATAGTCCAACAATGGATCTTTGTTAAGTGTAGTTGGATGCTTGCAAGCATTGTTGATTCTTTTAAGTCTTCATAATCTTCATATTTCCTTGAATGACTCAATACAAACACTCTTTAATTGTATCTCATGCACCAACAAGACTCTCCTACTCAATTCATCTACTACCTTACTACTTTGTCCTTGGTTATTCTTAATGGTGAAAAGTGAAATTTTGTATATACTCCACCCATTTCATGTGTCCTAGGTTTAGCATAGGTTGATTGGCAATGAACTAAAGTGAATGATTTTCTGTATAGATAATAAAATCCTTTGGCATTAAGTAATTCCTCCACTTCTTCAATGCTTGCACCATTACATATAATTGCATAATATGAGTAATTTTTCTTGACATCATTTATATTTTCACTGAAATAGGATATAAGTCTACTCTCTTGGCTTAGTATAACCCCTATTACCAATCCACTTGCATCACACTCTATTTGAAACACTTTGTTGAAGTCTAGTAATGCTAGTATGGGTTGCTCCATTATCCTTTGATTCAAGTATTGGAAACTTCTCTCAGCTTTCTCATTCCAAACAAACCTTTTATTATCTCCCTTAATGGTGTCTATTATAAGAGCACACACCCCACTAAATTTTATAATAAACTTCCTATTGAAACTTGAAAGTCCATGGAAACTTCTTACCTCTCTAGATGTTCTAGGTGTTGGCCATTCCATGATTGAATTCACCTTATTCTTATCCATATTTAGCATGCTTTGAGACATGACAAATCCTAGGTAAAATAGTTTTGACTTCATAAACTCACACATCTTAAGGTTCATTAACAACCTTTTTTCTTGTAACCTTCTCATGACTAGATGCAAATGGTGAAGCTTTTCCTCCTTGCTATGGTTGTAGATAAGTATGTCATCCAAGTAAACCACTACAAACTTGCCTATAAAATATTTGAGGAATTCATTCATAAACCTCATGAAATTTCTTGGTGTATTGGCAAAACCAAATGGCATAACTAACCATTCATACAATCCTTCATTGGTTTTGAAAGTGGATTTCCACTCATCCCCTTATCTGATCCTAATATGATAATACCCACTCTTGAGATCAAATTTGGAAAAATATCTTGCTCCACTAAAAAAATCCATCAAATATTCCATCATATGAAGTGGAAACCTATATCTAATGGTTATGTTATTGATATCCCTAGATTCTGTACACATTCTCCATTCACCTTCCTTCTTAGGCATTAACACTGTAGGCACTACACAAAGACTAAAACTTTCTTTGACAAGTCCTTTGTCTAGAAGCTCTTGCACTTGTATCTTGATCTCTATATTTTCCTTAAGGGTCATTTTATATGTTACCTTGTTATGCAAACTTTATCTTAGAACAAATTCTATGTTATGAGTGATGTTCCTCATAGGTGGCAATGCACTTGGCAGCTTATCTAGTATAATTTATACATACTCCTCCAATATGTCTTGGATTTATTGAGGAAATTAATTTATCTTGGTGGTTTTCATAATAGTATTAAGCTTGAATACCAATGAAAATACCAACTCCTCTTCATTCATGGCACTTAGAAACTCTTTACCACTTACCAACATCACATTTGACCCAACTTGTTGATCATTGCCTTCATCCTTCATAGGTAGCAAGGTATGACTAAATCCATATTTGACCAAGTTGTACACATTATTCCTTAAATCATGAGTGGTCTTCCTATCATATTCCCAAGGCCTCCCAAATAACACATGATAAACATCCATGGGGATCACATCATAAAGGCTCTCGAGTTGAAAATCCACCCAACTTTGTTCACTTGCCAAAACTTGTTGACCTTTATTTAGCCATGAGACTTTGTATGGTGTGGGGTGAGGAAAATTATTCAATCCATGTTTATTGACCATTTCAATAGAATCTAGATTATATGTACTTCTTGAACCTATTACCATTTTACAACATTTACCCTGGCATTTACAAGAAGTCTTGAAAAGAGTTTTCCTTTTTGGTGGTTCTTTGGGTGTCTTAATCAATACTCTCCTCAATAGTAATTATTATCTTACATCATGTTCCTCTATAAGTGATGGAAAATAAAAACTCTCCTTCTTAACTCCCTGTGTAATCTAATTTCATCCTTTGGTTCTTTAAGTCCCTACTAGATGATCCTCTGGGCACTCCCATAAACTATGTCCAACAAACTTGTATTTAAATCACCTTCCTATAAAACCCCCTGATCCTCTACCCCTTGATGTATATCAAACCTTGAAATAAGGCCTTATACCTCTAAATCCTCCTCTTGAACTAGATGGTTGCTCATGATAGGTACTAGTCTCTCCTTGAATTATTTGTGAATATCTTTCGCCTCCTTGCTGACCCCTACCTCTAAAACTTCTTCCTCTACCTCTATTTTGTTGGTTTTATTTCCTATTGAGTTTGTCTTAAGATTTCAAAGCCAATTGGTAGCATTTTTATAGTGTATTTGGACTAAAAATACTTAATTCATCTTGTAATTTATGTCTCAAACCATAAAGATACCTAGCCACCTTATCATTGTCATCATCCATATGACCTAATCTAATGCTCAGTTTATATAACTCATCGATATATTCTCTTACCCGCATATCTTTTTGTTTCAAGTTTTGAAGTTTCCTAACAAGTTGGTGATATAGTGAGTAGGCAAGAGCTTAATCTTAAATTTAACAATCATTTTATCCCAAGACCTGATCTTGTCTTTTCATTTCTTCCTTCTCTCATCTTGTATGTAATCCAACTATAGGGATGCATGACCCTTCAACTTGATCCTAAAAAAATTCACTTGTTGCTCTTTTGATACATATTCAAAATCAAATAACCTATCTAAATCTCCTATCAAATCAAGGAGTTATTATCCATTGAGGCTACTTGCATATATTGGAAGATCTAGTTTGGGATTAGATCCTTACCCTTTCACCACCTTTAGTAATCTCTCAAACTTCTACTCTTGATTTTCTCTCTCTCCTTCATCTTCTAACTCTAGTGCCTATGGCTCTTCTTCCTCTTGGTCACTCAAATCACCTGTGACTATTCCCCTTATCTAATTAACCTCCATTGATGTGAGTCTAGCATCAAAGTTGGCTCTGAGGTTCCTCAACTCTTGTAATATTATATCTTCCATCTATATGGCTATTGCCTTCTCACTTGTTACATTCCTTCTTGGTGGAATATTATCTTCTCTTAGGAAATTTATTAAACAAATTATAGTCTCTCCTCATTTTAGATAATATCAATTATCTACTTAATTCTAGGTGTCTTAGTTTGGATCTGATACCAAAATGATGCAGAGCAGCTTTCCTCAAATTTTTAACCCTACAAGTTACACACACTTACCACAACCTTAAAGGCTTCCTTGTAGTATTTTTTTGGGTTTTCCTAATTATACAAATGGTCAAGGATTGGTTATTATAAAATAATCCCATTTTATAGTACCCTCTATTTAAATTTGTCTCTCCATAATTTTTCTTGGTTTAAAACCATGCTTATATCACTTTTCTTGCCCTTGTCCACTTCAAATTAGGTCTCCCAAGGCCTAATTACACACAATCCTCTATTTAAATAAAAAAATAATCCATACATGTATAAATCCTTATGAATATTTTATATCACCTTAAACACTAAAAAATCATAAAATTTTAAGGAATTTGACTAGTTATAGTGCCTAAAAATTGGTTTTTGGTTTCAAAACCCTAACTCAATAAATCATAGCTTTATACAGATCCAAGAGGAATTATTTAGAGTTTTTGAGTGATATAAAGACTTTAAAATCATTGTGAAATATTTTTTACCTCTATGAAACCTTGACACACCTCCAATCATCATATATCCTCTCTAACACCTTTGTTACACTTTTTCATAAAGGTTTGTGCTTGACTATATACAAACATGCTAGTTCCTAAATTACTGTGTTGTTCTTATCATAAAAAAACATTAAAAAACATGTAAAGGAATTACCTAATGCACAAGGAGTCTCATAAATAATTTCTTACTATATCTTTCTTCATTAATCCACCATACATAGTCAACTTCCAATACACACATACATGAAAATAGGATTTATAAGCACTTTGTCTCTAAAACTAGGGACTTTATTGTTATTTTATTGAAATTTTATCCTTTAAAAAATATAATCAATGATCTTACATAAAAACCAAGCATTTTTACATCCTAAAAATACTCCCCTTTCGACCTTCCAATGGTCACAAGAAGGCTAGTTGAGCAATGAAAACTTATACCAAAGGTGATATTCTGTACAATTATGAATTGAGACCAATGCTATGGATTCATAGTGTCTTTAAGAGATAATTAAAACAATGTTATGAATTGAAAATTTATTTCAAACACCCCTGAAACATCTAATCTAAGCAAGACAATTTAAAAACTCAATTTGGTGGGAAAGTTCAAATTTGAAATTTTAAGAAGCTAGCACTAAAACTAACACCTAGAATTGAAAACTAAGGATGGTCTAAGCATCCTCAGACCTCCTAGACTATAATCAAGCCAAAATTGAATAATAAAATAAAAATTTGAAAGGAAAAGTAGCCTATAAGTGATGTTCCTACATCATTAAAATCCCTTCGATCGTAGGTTGTGGTCATGCTAGTAATTCTGAATCAGTCTATTGATCTCTTATGTCTAACTTTCCATTTGTCTAGTTTCCTCCATTTTGGTTAAGTCAAGCAATAGTTACAAAAGTGATTATTGGTCTCTTGGTCACATTATTAATGTGAGTCATAGGACTGGAACTATGTATTCCATAGGCATCATTGCTTTAATGCCATAGATGAATTAAAATGGTGTGGAATTTGTCACATGTTTGTAATTGGTTTTGTAGGCCCATAAAATTGTAAGGATGCAATATTCTTTATCATCCCTCTAAAAATTTCATATTTTGGTAATCATATTTTAAAGAACCTTGTTTGATGCTTCCACTTGGATATTTTTTTAGGTATGGTAAGCTATAATTTTGTGGTGTGAAATCATGAACTCATATATTAAGGATTTTATGGTATTATTGAGAAAATGTGTTCCTCTATCACTGGTTGGTTTCAATGGACACCCAAACCTTGTTATGATATTTTCTATAATAACTTAGTTGCATATTTTTCACTACAACTAGGTGTCACAACAACTTCCACCCATTTTGTAAAACAATTACTTATAGTGATTATATATCTAACATTACTATGTTTGAAAGGTAGATTGATGGTCCCTAAAAAGTCAATTCCCCAATGCTCAAAATTTTGTGCACCTAATACTAGATTCAAATGAATTTTATCTCATTGATTTGGTCAACATACTTTTTAACATATGTCATAGTGTTTAGTGACCATATATACATCCTAGAATAATTTAGGCCACCATAGATCACTTTTAAATATTTTTATCACAGTAGGTTACCCTATAAAATGACCTCTTATAACTCCTTGGTGTGCTTATTCTAACAACTATGGAATTTCATGATCCAAATCTACTCTTTGTAGAACATCATATTTACTTAGCTTATAAAGTAATCCATTATTAATGTTAAATTATGTATCTAACATGATTAACTAGGTTTTATCCTTTTCTACATAATGCACAGGAAAAGACCCTGATCCAAAAAAATTTCTATGTCCTCCATGTTTTTGGAATCAGAATGACTCTAAATAAATGAGATTATAATGACTCATCTTTTAATTCCTCGAGATCATCACTATTTTGTATGCAACTTAAATGATCAGGTCCCACATTCTCTCGACCTAACTTCACATTGATTTTAAATTGAAATTCCTAGAATAACATCAAACACTTAGATATTAATCCTCCTAACATTAGATTATTCATCAAGTATTATAGCATTTGGTAATCTATGAAGAACTAAAATTGCATAAACAATAGATAATGTATAAATTTTTAGAATACAAACAATATAGCTAAAGCTTTCCATTCCATGGTAGTGTAATTATTTTATGATGATGAAAATTATGGCTTGTGAAGTGGATAGGGTGATCAAGGTCTTCATCCCTAGGTTGAGCCAGTATGACTCCCACTATTATTCTTGATGCATCCACATCAACATGAAATTGCATATTCCAATCAAAGAATACCATGATTAGAGCTGTGACTAATTACTTGTTCATATCAATAAAATCTAATGACATTCAAGAGTCCATTTAAATTTTTTTATCTTTTAACGGTTGTTTCTCCAATGGTGCTAATATAATGGCATATCCCTGTATAAACTTAAAATATGACCCTAGAATGAATGCACCTCATAATAATTGATAGTATGTTTCAATTCCATACTATAATTTTCACTTGATTCTTAAGGATTCTATTGCTACAAAAAACATGTCCTAGAAGGACACAAAAAGGTGTGAAGAACAAACATTTATTTTTATTTAGTGTTATTCACAAAGACTTGCACCTTTCCAAAATGATTCAAAGTTTTGAAAGGTGATATTTAAACAAGGAGAAAACAACTCAGTCATTTAGATAAATCTATAGAAAGTCATGAATGAAATCCTTGAAGGTAGTGACCATAGCTCTATAAAATATAGCATGAGTGATTTTAATCCCAAATTAAATTATCTTGTATGTAACATATCCCCATTCAATCATAAAGGTAGTCTTCACCTGATCTTCTATTTCAATAGGAATTTGATGGTAGCCACTGAATCCATCTATGAAATAAACTTTATGTCTTACGATTGATGCCAGAACTTCATCTATGAATGGAATTAGGAAATGATCATTCATACATACATTATTTAGTGATCTATAGTCACTAAAAAATTTTATACTGATTCTTTTGGATAAAACACCATGGGACTTACCTAGTCTGATTTCTTGAACAAATATATGATTTACGCTTCCTACATTCAATCAATATCTACCTTGAATTTTAGTTTATTATTTGGGTTTAACCTATAAGGGTGATTCTTAATGGCCCTAACACATTCCTTCAACTTGATATGAATATCCTGTAATGAAGGGTCTCCACCCTTGACTTTTAATAATTTTGTATGAGATACATCCTCATAATCTTGTAGTAATTGTAGTGCCTCTAAAATCTACTATTGCATCTAGTAATTTCCAATAGTCGTAAGTTTTGGTGCAAAGTTTGTATCAGTATTTTCAACTGCCTTCCTCACTATTTTTGATATATTTTATTAGGCCCAACTAGAATAGAGTTTTGTAGTCTCCATTCCCCTTCTTGTTCCTAAATATTTATGTTTTGTAAATGTGTATCTTCTAATTTCTATGGTATTAAATTTAAACACCTCATTCTCTATCTCAGGCTCAAATAATCCTTTTGGATATAAGTATTAATCGATTTCATTAGATTTTGATTGATTTTGTATTTTTCATAATTTTGTTACAAGATTTTAACATAAATTTTTCCCTCTCCTTATCTTAGTACTTCTTGATAGATTTATTCAATTTCATAGCTGATTATTCCCATAAAATTTGGCTCTACATAGTGAGTATGTCTTCCTCGCATCTATGACATAAAATTATTTTAAACTATTACAAATATTATGTACCATTCGATTCTCATTCTCAAACACAAATTTTTGTATAAAATTCTATTAGACCTACATCTAATTTTTGGTTTCTCATCCACACTCTTGATGCATGTACCATGCTCTTGGAAGAGGTGCTAAGGTTTATCATAATACACACACCCAATATCTTAGTTTTACACCTTAATATGTTCACACACACACACACACACACACACACACACACACACACACACACACACACACACACACACACACACACACACACACACACACACACACACACACACACACACACACACACACACACACACACACACACACACACACACACACACACACACACACATATGGATATGAAACTCAGGGAACTATCCTTCTTAAAAAATGGTCACTGCTCTAAAATCACAAGCATTGCCTAGAATTAAGCTTGCATAATTTCTCAAGCCTCTTCCTAATGAAATTTATTTAGTCATTAAACTACCCACCATGTCACAATAACACCTTTAAGATCATAGTTTAGTAATCTAGATCTCTCTTTCTCTCTCTCTCTCTCACACACACACACACACACACACACACACACACACACACACACACACACACACACACACACACACACACACACACACACACACACACACACACACACACACACACACACACACACACACACACACACACACACACACACACACACACACACACACACACAGACACAGACAGATGACATGTTGTTACAACTTGAAAATAAATTATGCTAAACCATTGATTGAAAAATATTGAGGATAATATCTCTAATTAGTGTAAACCATGCTTATGGGATTTTCCTAATGGTCTCCACATGGCCAATTCAACATATGTGAATATGATATATTTCATTTATATTATTTTAGATATTATGGGGATCACACACACACACACACAAACACAAACACACACACACACACACACACACACACACACACACACACACACACACACACACACACACACACACACACACACACACACACACACACACACACACACACACACACACACACACACACACACACACACACACACACACACACACATAGATGACATGTTGTTACAACTTGAAAATAAATTATGCTGAACCCTCGATTGAAAAATATTGAGGAAAATATCTCTAATTAGTGTAAACCATGCTTATGGGATTTGCCTAATGGTCTCCACATGGCCAATTCAACATATGTGAATATGATGTTAGAGTAAGTTTTTTTAATCTTATCTCATGTTCATCTAGGTGATTTATTTTATTATTCCCACCCACTTATGTGTGTATGTTTCATTTATATTATTTTAGATATTATGGGGATCATTTCTATTTGTTTCTATCCTTTAGGGATAATTATATCTTAGTCTTAGGCTTGATCTCTAGTTTGATATCTTAATCCTAGCTTAAGGTGTTATATACATTCATTGTAAATTCATTTCAAGGGCATTTTTTTCCATATATATAATTTTTTGTAGTTGTCATGATGTCTAGTAGGAATATCTCTATGTTTTTATTGTAGGTTTTGAATCATGGTGTTTACAACAAGGATTTGAAAGGAAAGAAGAAGATCAATATTGTTGTGCAACTATATGTTTGGTTATGTATTTTATACAATGTGGGCATGTTATATGCAATATTCTACATTTTTTTGTCATTTTTGCATTTTTATTGCATCACATGCATGCTTATTTTTCATATTCATGCACAACATAATGATGATGTTTAGACGAGTGTCAAATTCAGGACATCGAATAGTAGTAGGCTAATGTGTAAGAAAGAGTTAATTTCATACCAATCATTAGGATCAATCATTCATTACTTGGGGATGATGTAAGGATTGCTCTCAAATTTTTCCAATGGTATGATAATAATATTATCTTATTGATGTGTGACTAACTAGTTATATATTTTATTGATGGTTATCTGAACATCATACACTTATTTATTTATAATTAACATAGGGTAGTGCATTTCATCAATTTTTAAATAAATAACTTTAAATTCTTTGTGTGTACTCAAATAAACTAATTTCATCTCCACATCCTTCAATCTCCTATTGGGATGCATATGTCCATAGTCTATGAGATTTAATGTCACAAGGTTAAAACTAAGGGATGGTCTTCTATTAGTCTCCCAAGTTGACTGAGGAATCATATTCATGAAACTTTGAAATTCAAATATAGCATTGGTAACTTAATATTCTATGATTTTTATGTTTAATCTAGCATCAACATCCCAGGTCTTGTTGGTCTTTACATACCAAACCACTTGTTTTAGTTTTTTTAAATCTTTTATTCACATAATCCAAAAATTTATGCAATAATTTTGTAAATTTATGAGAAATATCTTCATTACACAAAGAACTCACAAATTTGAGACTATCTGTCAAGTCTACAACCACTCTTTTTTTCCTTAGTATATGCAAAATTTGATGATACATCTGTGCATCCACTATCATATCATCTCCCTTAGAAGAATTTTTATTTTTTATGGATTGGAGTAATTACCTTGCTTAAGTCATGATGACTTTTTATCTTGTAGGATCTATGTACTTATCCTATCAAACTTTTCTAATTAGTTTCTCTTGAGGCATCTCTAATGGTGGTAGCTCCTACTCCTTATATTTATTTTTGGTGAAAACTTGTATGAGATCCAGATATTTAGAGTAATAGCTAACCATATTACCATTTATAACTAGCTTTTATTTCTTTGATTTTTTAAATCAGGGAATCTTCAATATCATGTTTCCATAAAAATATAAAATATGCATAATAAATTTGTCTCTATGGATTACAGAAGTGATTTTATTCAATAGGATTAACCTCACCATATAAGTAACAAATAATTATTTGTCTAGCCTATATATCCCCTTGTTTGTGATTCTAGTAACCCCCTTGGTATCCACCTTAGCAATCTCCCTTATTTTATGGTGACTCTCATATTTTTTGTTGACCATTATATCCCCCATACTATCTCTATGTTGAAGGAGGAGCCCACCTTTCTTGTTTTTGTGGAGATGTATGATTCCAACTTGGTTGGTATTTTAGAGATGGATTTGTCCACCTTGGATGGTACTAAGGTGATTATGGAGTCCATTACGGACATTTAGGTGTCCATATATTAGTAGACTATACTAATGGTGGACCCCAACCACCTTGCATTGCCATTTCAACCTCTGGACTCAACACTCCTAGTTTTGTAGTTAGAGACTACTACACTATTACTAAATATACATTTTGGGTGTTATCTTCCTTCAACTCTTATAGATATTGACAATTTTTCTCATCTTGATTGTGTGAATTACAAAAGTTATATAACATATTGTGAGGCTATTGTATGTACTATTATAATAGATTGTATGTACTACACAATAGATGACATCTCACAACAGAATGTCCTATTGTTTGATTATTTTTTTAAAATTTTGTCTTAATTTTTTGACATTAATTCCTATGATGTCTCTCTTTTCTTCACTTAATACACCATATGCTAATCTAGGTCTATTATTTTCATGTAGTTCCACCATCTTGCATAAGACAACATCTATCTTTGCATCTATTTTAGTAGTAAAAGGAGGAAAATCTCCACAATCTTCTATCTGTTCAACCTGAATCATAGTGGATATTGTGTTGAATTTACTATTAAATTGAGCTTACAGAACAAAAAACCTAATTTTAGGTTTTAGGCCTCCCAAAAACCAATTGGCCTTATGTGAGTCAAGGAATTGAAAGTTTACTCTATTCATTACATCAAAGAACCTGAGACCATAGTCCCAAACTAATTCTACAGATTTATATCAAATTTACTTCAAATCTTGAATAGTCTAACTTGTACATTTTTGCATCTTAAATTTCCCAATCAATTTATCTTTGACTTGTCTCAAATTCAATTATGATATATTAGTTTTGAAAATAAAATCTAGATCTCTGCTTATGAGCTAACACCTTTTTGCATCATCATTAGTCACACCTTTAATTTTCCATTTCATCTTCAAGGTCAACATATATTACTATAGGTTAAAGGACCCATAATATGGTGTTAAAATGACAAAAAATCCTCCATTAAGATCCATAATTCTTACATGTGTACCTAATCTAACTAGCTATTTTGGCATTGATTCAACTAGTGTATTCAAATTTGCTATGATTATTTTTGGAGTATGAGTACCCCTATTTTCAATAAAATTTATAGTTTATATGCTAAAATTTCAAAGTTTCTCTATGTAATAATCAAATCAATTATTGGATTTATTATCTTTTGAAATAATCATACCAATTGATGAATTAACACAAGGGATATGTCCCCTTGGAGTGAGTACCCTTATATGAAGTATTTACTTCATTTAATATTTAACCTAAAACAACCCTATGATTGAATCTAACTTCTTATAAAGACTATGTTTCATCATCATCATCATCAATAAATATTTTCCCTAGAAATTGCTTCCTTAAACTACTATCTAACTGATCTAGTTTCCTCTCTATGGCTACTCCTTAAACACTTCAGTCTCTTCCTTATTCTTTTTCTAGACTGGTCTCCAAATCTAGATAGTCTATAAAATATTTTTGGTTATTTTTGGGGTTATATATTCCCTCTCTACATAGTCTATAGATTCTCTTAGAGATCTATTTCCTCATGTTATCTTCATAGTCTCTAGCCTACTCTTACTAGAAGTTCTTTGAGGATCAAACTATTTATTTTATATATTTTATTGTCATAATTCTCATTAAAGTAGAAAAATTACCTTCTCACTATAATTATCTAAGTCATCCATATTTATGGTTTATGTTCATGTTCTTCATATTAACTCTTTAACATTCACCTCCTTCTAGTCTACATTCCCATAGTTCCCTAAGTGATTACTTTTACTGGAAGTGGCACCATGGCCTTTTCCACAAACAACAGTTTCAAAAATATAAGAAATTGATACAATAATTTTTCCTAAATTCTATTGGGTGGGAAAAAATAAAGGATAAATCTAGATAGGATCATATGCATGAAGAAAACCTTATATGGAGTAGTGAAATTAAAAAACTCAAAAGGAAGAAGCTTGTCTTCACAATAAAAAAATTGTACTAGCAACATTAGCCATAAAAGATATAGGAAGGTACATTATATGGGTGAAATATAAACATGTACTCACATCCCCATGAGTTTGGTATTATCTTTCATAATGATCTAAAAGACACCTAAGCAAACTAAATAAATAAGTGTAGGGAAAAACCATTAAATGGAATAAAAACCTATACTAACAGATTCCTTAGATAAACAAGTCGTACACAGCCTCAAATGTAATATATACTTGTATATAAAATTCAGTTAAATACTTGTTGATTATAGACTTCAACTAGTGACCAATCATACAGGTCTAGTCAATATCCAGATTACACCATTTTTTGAGATTTTCCTCGATCTAAAAAAATACTTTGTTTAAGTATAAAGAAGTTATCCTCAAGTCTTGACAACCAAGTGACTAGAAATTCAAGGAACTCACACTATAATATTTCATTGATATCTCCATGAATATGTTTAACTATGATTTATTTAACATAGCCTCAAATTCATCTAGCTTCTTATTTTGAAACTTTTGTATTCTTTCATCTAACCAACATTCAATATCTCTCTTACTAGATAACCATATTGACATAGTTCCACACTCATTGCACCATTGTTAGTAGAGGTTCCTAGAGTTCCTTGTTAGAACATGCTAACGTTTATATTCTATGATTGTAGCTAGAGGTTATGAATAATTCATGAAACTTTGATAGTAACTTTGGGTTTAACATAGTTTATCTTCATTCATACTTAATTTTTGTTTGGTTAAACTATTTTTATCTATTTAGATCGAATATCTTTGTAAAATCATCCATGGTAATTCATATAAATAAAATAATATAAACTAAGGTAAAAATCATATGCATAGATAAATAACACAGAAAATGTTTCAAGGTAGCCATGATCTTTATATTCATATATTTATGAAATAATGATCTCAACTAATTTTTACTTTACAATACAGTGTATTTATAGAGCTACAAGAAGGCTTTGTTGCTTCTCCTTCACGACCACCCACTTGTGGACACAAAGGATATTTTTCATCTTTTATGGACTTTTGATATTCAAACAAAACCTAAATATCATACAAAATAGATTTTATCACACACTTATCACTTATACAATAGTTCTAATATTTTAGACTTCATAGTTTACTACCAAAAACATGGAATGTGCAACAACCAACAATGTTTATGGGTATCACACATGTTGCATCTTCTTTGTTACAGGTACTAGATATGTCATAAGAATATCAAAATATACAATCTCCTTTATTCGTAGTAAGACCAAAATAATTCAAATAGTAAATCATACTAATTTATATAGGGATAGCCAATCTGAAACAAAAACAACTTAGATATGAAATGCATATACAATTATGTTGATATAAATAATAATAGACAAATAGGGTTGTATCAAGTCTATGAGTGGCAAGAAAATGAGTAGCATTTGGTATAATATAGAGTCAAATGAGGGACATTTCAGGGACTCATTATCAAGTTTCAAATATCTAAATATATATTTTGGCATATTTTATATATGTATTTTTTTATTGTATTCACTCTTGAGGTGTTATACTAGATGTAATCTAATCTAAATTTGTCTTAGCATTGTTCATGTTGCATTTAACCCTAATAACACTTAGATGACATTGACTGCTAACATGGCCATGTTGCATTAAACTAACTTGGTAATGAATTTTAAATGTAATGTGATGTTAAGGCATGAGTCTTAGCTTGATTGTTTAAAATAAATCTATCATATATTTGTAATAATAATGTAAGCACAAACATGGTGAAGATTGTAAATGACCCTACAGGGACTTTGAACTACTTTCTGATGTGCCTCTCCATTGTCTATGCTTGAAAAACTAAGAATGTGTTCAGATGTGCCATAAAAATGAATATGTTTATGTCAGCTAATGATATGGGTCATATTATTATCACTGAGTGTGGTTCTTCAAAATTTTAAAGGTTATAAAGCCTCTATAGATCGATCACTAAACCATCTTCCTTCAAATATTTTGTGGTTTTTATTGCAACCTTGTTTAAAAACCTGCCATAAAAAATCAGATGACCACATTAATTAAAAAAATACTCAATTTTGAGTGGAGAGATTCGATATTTTGAAAATAAAAATAGCATTCACCATTATATTATTAGAGCATCCATAATTCCAATGGTCATTCATTAAAATATTTGTGCTAAGTATAATTGAAAACTTTATTTTGTGTGAAAGTAATTACATATCATATTATTATTATTAGTCCCAAATGGAACTATATAATTATATTTTCTTTAACTCAAAATTATTGTACATGATGTTGGCTAATGAGATGTCCTCATTCTGGGTACAAAAATATGCATGAAAGTTTTGGGGGCCAAGGTGCAAGGTCTTTAACAGGCCAATTAAAAAAATATTATTTGTTGTGTTATGATTGGATGATATATTTATATGTTATTGGTGCCCTCTCTTTGTTTAAGGCAAGTATTGAATGTGGCTAGTAGTACAAGGGATTGTGAGTTAAATGTGAATATTTTATGTCATGTAAATTTGGGGTGAGTTAAATGTAGCTATCAAACTTGGTTGGCAACATCATTGGAAAATAGGGTCTATAATTTCACCAAAGTTAGTAGGAGAGTTGGAGAGCTACTAGAGTATTTGGAATTTAATTTTAGCTTGACATGATGCTTGATTTATATAGAGGCAATTAGTGACATTCATTTTGGCTTTGTTTTTTATGGGCATTTGGAGGAGAGATTGTTGGATCTTTATAATTCATAGATTCTTTAACTATTTTTTGTTTGCATTGTGGGCAAATCATCGACAAAGAAGTTAAGGTTTTTCACATGAATCAAACTTATATCTATGATCTACTTTTCTTTTTATTTGTCGTGTGTGTTATATCTCAGTAGTGTTTTTAAGTTTTATATGCTCATAAATTAGGTCTATTCTTTTGTTGGGTAATAATTTTAGTGTGGGGATTTGTTTATTTTATTTTAGGGTTCTTGTTCAATGAAGGGTTTAATTTTTTAGCTAGATTAGATTATTTAGGGTTTAAGGCAATTAGTGTCATTTATTTTTTAAAAAAATTCTAGGTATGTAGGGAAGAGACTTTCAGGGTGCAATTCTATCATTATATCAAGTTTTTTAGGGTTTTTCATAGGAATAAGGTTTGTATTCATGACTTAATTTAATTTTTATTAATCTTGTGTGTTATATCTCAATAGTGTTGTTAGGTTTTATATGCTCATAGATTATATTTATTCTTTTTTTGGGTAAGAATTTCAACACAGGGATTTTTCTGTTTTGTTTTAGGGTTCTTGTTTAATGAAGTGTTTAATTTTTTGGATGGTGTAGAGTAGGATATTTAGGGTTTGAAGAAATTAGTGTCATTAATTTTAATTCTTTTGTTTCTAGGCATATAGGGAGGAGAGTATTAGGGTGAGGTTTTATCATTATATCAAGTTCATTAGGGTTTTCATAAGAATCAGGGTTGTATTCATAACCTAATTTTCTTCTTATTTGGCTTGTGTATTATACCTTGGTAGTGTTGTTAGGTTTTATAGGCTCATATAGTAGGTTTTTTATTTTGTTGGGTAAGAATTTTAACACAGGGCTTTATTTTTTTTGTTTTAAGGTTCTTGTTTAATGAAGGGTTTAAGTTTTTAGCTAGAGTGGAGTAGGCTATTTAGGGTTTGAGGCAATTAGTGTCATTAATTTTAACTTTGTTATTTACATGTATGTAGGGAGGAAACTATCATGACACAGTTTGATCATTGTATCAGGTTTGTATCTACAACCTACTTTTCTTTTTATTTAGCTTGTGTGTTATATCTTGGTAGTGGTTTTAGGTTTTATATTCTCGTATATTAGGTTTTTAATTTTTCCAGGTAAAAACTTTAGTACAATTATTTATTTTTTTGTTTTCTTTTAGGATTCTTATTTAATGAAGGGTTTAATTTTTTGGATGGAGTGGATTATGCTATTTAGGGTTTGAGGTAGTTAAAGTCATTGACATTAATTTTGTTGTTTTTGGGTATGTAAGTAGGAAACTATTAGGGTTTGATTCTAGATATGTGACCTTTTATTTATGTCTAAATTATGTTTAATATTTGGGTAATATTATTGAGTTTTATATGCTTTTAGACTATATGGGATCTTTTACTGGATACAAATTTTACTTTGTGGATTTGTTTTTTTACACAGAGATATTGGTAATACAAAATAGGGTAGAGCAAACATCTAGTTTTATGAGTAAGGAAAATAGTAAGAAGAAAGGTTTTTAGTGTTATTATTTTAATGAAGTGTTATATTATTGCTAAAGTTATCTTAGTGTATTTCTTCATAGTAATTGGGTTCATATCTATGACCTACTTTTCTTTCTATTTGGCTTATGTGTAACATCTAGGTAGTATTGATAGGGTTTGTATGCTCATAGTCTAGGTCTATTATTTTAATTGGAAAGAATTTCACTAAGGGCCTTTGTTTTTTTTTTTGAAAATTTAAGGCAAATAGTAACAAAATATTTTGATGTAGGTGATGCAAGAGCATCACCTACCACATTTTACATATTGGTTAATTGTCCAATTTTGAGTCTTATAGAAAGTCACTCTAGTCATAACAAGTCTATAGGAGTAATTTATAGTTTAAAGAGTGATGTAAAATTTGAATTAGGGTTGCTTTGGCATTTTCTCACCAAAACCCTTAATTTGAATTTTCAAATTTCAATGTGAAATTTAGGAGATATCCATCTTCTTTCAAGAGGTCTCAATGTGGTATTTTAGAGGTTAGGTTATAGTAGGTGGTCAAATGTGTCTCAACACATACATGAATCATATGATGAGTCACCTTGATGGTTATGATAATAGTTAGGCAATTTTGTAATGTACAATAAGTTAGTTAGAAGTTACATGACAATAAAAGAAGTTGTAATTATTTTTGTTTGCAAGATTCATAGAGGAGATTAGGGTTGGGTTAAAAAAGAGGAATGTAAAATAAACCCAAATGAGTTAATAAAGCTAAGTTTTGATTATTTTCATACAAGAAAATAAATTACAAGCCCTGCATCTCTATGTTAATACAAAGAAAAGTTGACTGTGCAAGAATAACTAGTGAAGGAAAATTTGGTGATAATGAGTTTTGATGATCTCTAAGTTGATTGATAAGTATTTATTAGTTTCCTTATGTTGATACAAGTGTTAATTTTATTTGTTTCAAATGATTTTGAGATGGTTAAAGAACATAGTCCCTGCCCTGTGCAAACATATTGAGATGATTATGCAAACCACTTAATAGAGAAAGTCATAAACTTGATAAGAATTTATAGTCTCTCATGAGTTTATAAGGTTAAATATACATGTTTGAAAGTTGATAAAGCATTTATTTTTTGTCTACAAGTTTTGATTATAGGTTTCATTTACAAATTTTGTATAATATCATGTATTTCCTATAAGGGAGCAATCAGGAAATCTGAGCATGTGCTTTTGATAAAAGGATCATGTTTGAATGGAAGTTGATAATCAAATTGGTAAGATGTCCTCGCAACATTCTCAATGTACTTGTTATGATTATATATATATATATATATACATATATATATATATATACATATATATATATATACATATATATATATACATATATATATATATATATATATACATATATATATATATATATACATATATATATATATTGTATAAATAAAGTTTCTAGCCTATAAAAATAGGGTGCCTGACTCAATCAAACTAAGAATGCCAATAAATCAATCCACATTAGTATAAAATAAGGAATCTTATGAATGCAAAAGGTTTATAGGATTTGAATATTCCTTTTCCAACCATCACAGTCGAGTTAAACATTATCAAAATTTTGAAATCCATTTTTTAACCCTCTCGGGTCACACAATCAGCTTGTGAACCCTATGCTAGGGTTTTTATAGGATAAAGAGCATTATGAGAGATGTGACCATCCAAAAATATTTCATTTTGGTCATTTGTTGGGAAATAGTGTTTGAAATGAGATTCAAATAGTTTTGTTTTAGAAAATTACTATGTCATACAGATACACTTGATTGTTAGCAAGATAGGGTATAAACAATCCTAATATAGGTCTAATCTGAGACCTTTGGGAATGAGAAAAGTGGTTTAGGGAATGAGGTAGGAAGTAAAACTTTGTGGAAATCAAGATCTAGATAGAGGGTATCTCCAAAGGTGACTAGTTTATGGAGTTAAATCCATACATGCTCATACAAAAAGGAAAGCCTTAAAAAAGGCTACTAAATGAGCCTAACACAGTGAGAAAAGTGTTGTGTGTAGGAAGGAAATTTTCTTGAAAGGTTTATAATTTTAATAAATGGACTAATAGGACCAATCTAAGTCTAGGAATATCACAAGATTCAACACATAAAGCAATGAACCCTTGAAACTTTGAAGGGGCCAATAAACCTTTGAATCAAGTAAGACATTACTAGAGAAAGAAGGGCGAAGAAGGGGTATTGGGGCATTGAGATTTCATGGAATGATAATAGGTCAAGAAGAGAGATATAGATCAAGGAAGAAGATATACAATGAAGGTAAGCAAACAAAGAGATTAGAGCTAGGAGGTTTTATGGTAGAGGTAAGTAGTAGAGAATGAGGTTCTTGTTTTCATGCATTAAGAACAAATGTAATGAATCCCTTCGCATCAATAAGATATTTAGGATTTGAGTCATTTTATGTTACAAATGAAGGCTTTGGAAAAATCATATGTTTTTTTGGTAGTAATCAGGTTTTTTTCCCCTTGACTAAGTCATATAACAAGGGCTTTTAGGGTTCTTGCTTTTATTTGTATCTCGATTATGTTTAATATCTAGGTGATATTGTTGCATTTTATATGCTTTTAGACTAGGTTTGGTCTTTTACTAGGTAATAATTTTATCATGTGGCTTTTTTTTGCACAATGATAATGATGATATAAAAAAATATGGAATGTAACTAGTACCTATTGGTCACATCAGATTTATGAATAACAACCCTTTTATCCATTTCTATAATGCTTTTTATGTGTCTATTACTACAAGTAGATAATATATCTGATAACAATATAACATTTTTCCTAGCATTGTTTATATCATGATATTAAATTTATTCAAAAATATATTAGCTCTATGTATGATTTAACTAAATTTTCCTATTATGTTATTTATCTTTTATTCTTTATTACATGAATATATTAAACTATTTATTCTATTTATCAAACATATTATGGAGCATAATTGATTTTTTTAAACATTTACATATATGGAATTTCAAAATTGAATTTGTTTTCTACATTGAATAAAATAAATTCAGTATTCAATCAAGTAATATTAACTAGTTGGTACACATAAGCCAAATAGAAAGAAGAGCAAGTCAGAAATATGAACTTGATTAGTGTTGAAAACTATCTGATCTTTGCCTATGTTTTATTCACAACGTAAATAAAAAACAACATGATTATAAGAATATAGTTTTTTGGCATCTTGTGGAGACCATTCTATATAAAAAAGATAATACTTTAGTAGGTTTTCAATTCTCCTTCTAGCTTTGGAAAAATAAGAAATCATGTTTTCTTATCATGTTGACAACCTATATTAAACATCACCAGGAATAGAGAGGTTGCCAATAATGTTCAAAATATTTCCATAATCACAATGCAATAAATAATATTTTTTTACTCAATCTATTAAAAAGCTCACACCTTGCCCCTCAAAACTTTGATGTATATTTTTTGTACCCAAAATGAGGACATATCATTGGGCAATAAGATGTTGGCTAATTCCAAGTTAAAGCAAATCGATGGATATAACAATTATTAGATTATAGAATTTTATGGTGATTTTTTTTCCTTATAATTTTATGCATGAGGCTGACTTTCATGTGTTTTTCAATATTATAGATATTAATAATTAAATAAATAATAATATTTTGCATCATATGGTCTTTATACTTATTTTTGTTAAAATTATTACACAATCTGTACATATAAATACACATGTCTATCATAATATATCCAATATATTGTTATAGTATTATGAATTATATTGTTTATCTTTCAATAATTTCACATTATATTTTAGTATATTTTTTGTTTTCTGTTCCTAAATGGAATTTTGTTTATTGCATATTTTTATAGTTGAAGACTTAATAGGATATCTAAAACAAAAATATTAGACATTAGAAGATAGAAAGGTCTATCAAAATATATTTTAATACTTGAAAAACTATACCAGAACATTCTATAAAGATTTTATATAAAATTTAATATTTGTTTAAATGAACAAAAAGTGTTTAACATAGTTTTCTATGCAACTAGAGAGTTATAGAATGGGTTTGTCTACTAATTTTGAGTTAAAGTAATTCTCATGAAAAAAGACAAATCGGAAAAGGATATTGGCCAAAGTTGTGTAGCTTATTTGAATTTACAAGCATAGAACTAATGGAATTTAGTCAAGTAGAACTAATAAATCAAGAAATTCTTCCAAGTTGCATCTAGGAAAGATTGGTTCTAGTAGTTACCAAAGATTAAATAGATGTGATGTTAGAACAATTGTTTCTACTAAGAGATAATTTGATTATTTTGTTGAAACAATATGAATTCCTTGAGTCTAAAGAAGAATTAAGAATTATATGACATGATTTAAGGTATGAAAATTTTGTTTCTATCAATTATATTGTAAATGGTGAAAAAGTTCAATCTATAGGATTCTATCATTATGTCAGAAATCAAAGAGATATCTTTCCATAGTATATAATTAGTCATGATTGAATGTGTCTAATGATCAAATGTGTAGATACATGAGTTCTTATATATTTTGAAATATCTCTTTTGTGCCTGTCTTCAAGGTAGAAATTAACTGACACTCTTGTGTTCTATTTTTTACTCTCAAGAATATAGTTGTAAGGAGGATACAATGGTTCAAGGATGAATAATAGTTTTTCCAACCTACTTCCCCTTTAAATAGGCAATTAATTATGAGAAGAACCATTTTATGATCTTAATGTGTTTGATTATCAAGTTAGAGATCTTCAGTTTAGGCTTAATGAAATCTTTACCAATCCACCTATCCCTTGGGTCAGTCAAGTAAATCATGTTACCAGAAGCTGAAGGAATGCAAATGATATTTTTATAATAGAGATTTTGTAATGAAATTGGTATATATGTTAGATGGAAGCTTTTGATATCTTGTTCAAAATAAATATGTTGTCTGAGCTAATGCTTTTAGAGGATGAAATTGACATACACCCCATGATGCATAATTGGTTTAAGAAGTATCTTCCTCATACATCATACTGCATGTTCCTTCCAACTAATTTCTAGTGAACCTATCACTTGTTTATTAGATTTTATTTGAAGCATTGGGATGGATTTCATGAATCATGTAATGAAATTTGGGCATGTCCAGATACATGATTTGATTTGTCACAAGACTAGATCCTGAATGAGCTAGAATGCAAAGAATCTAAATAGAGATATGACACTAGCTCAGAAGATAATGTTGAGAAGGACCCACATGAATTTATTGGGTGAAAATTAGACAAGTCATAATTACATTAAAATTTGGTTTATATGAAGTGGCTTTTTCTAAACAATGGGCTTGTATGAAAAAGACATTGGATTTATCTATAATTGTAGTTTTTTTTAGCTTTCTTAGTTTCAATGGATCAATGATCAAGCTATAATTTTTTCCTGCATGAGAGTTAGTGATATTTAATTTTTAAATATAACTTAATTTGATGTGTAGACCACATAATTAAAAGGAAATAAAAAACATATTGTGATTAGTGTTTTTTCATTGCTTGATGTTGAGTGCCTATAAATTGGTTTGCAAAGTTCTAATGCTATGAAGCCTATAGCTCCAATTACAAGTCAAATTGATTTAAATTGGAATTAGTGGATGCACATTTGGATAATTTGATTTAGGCTCCCTTTGTTCTAGGTAGTGTTTAATGTAGGTGGTATTACATGGCATTCTTAGCCACCTAGTTTTGTAGGTGACTTTAAATTGATTTACAATCCATCGATTCTTCCACAACTTTTATTTTTGTTTTTGATAAAGCATTGAAAAATGTCATAGGGTTTTCAATAGTAATCATGATAGGAATAGATATATTTTTTTATTTTTTTCCTATTTGATAATGTAAATGAAATGATTGAGCTTTTTGGAAGTGTGAGGAATTTGCAAGTGCTATACTCCATTCAGCAATAATGGATGAAAATCATATCTTCATTGGTGATATGAAAATATATTATGTAGGTTAATTTATTTATTTTGCATTCAAAATTATTTTATGTTGATTTCATATAACATCATATGCTTATGTGTAAGTTAACTGATCAAGACATTAACATTTATTTTGCATTCCTAAGAAGTTTCAAAATGTAAGTTAATTATATTGGCTTTTGAAAAGTAACATTAGAAGGAGAGGTTTGTAATCAAAAATATATTTATATAGCCTTGCATAATAAGTCATACGGTTTTTTTTCTTTTCTCATCATTATTTTTTGGATAAAATAGTGTAGATTTTTACTTTCTAGTTTCAGTGGAAAATACTCGATTATGTGCTCGAATAACAATGACCACACCTATATAAAATGTTGTGTTTTTCTAAATATGAGTGTAAAATCATTGATTAAACTACATACATACTAAGGAAATGGAAAGAATGGAATTGATCATAAATACATTATTCAGTTCAAAATATCATGCTTTATGCCTGTAATGGCTCTTTAATATTATAAATTCTAGACTTTTATACAATGAATAGAAATAATAATGTGAATCATTTTTTAGTTAATATAATTTTGTTCTAAAAATATTTTTTTCATCAGTAAAAATACATATGCTTATGACCAATTTAACTTATCAATATATTAACATTTATTCTACACTCCTCAAAGGAATTTTTAAAATGCAAGTTAATTTTATCTACTTTTGAAAAATAAAACTATAAAGAGATATTTGCAATGCATAATTATATTTTTGTAGCCTTTCACCGTGAGTTAGATAGTTTCTTCCTTTGATCATCATTATTATTTGGAAAAAATACTATAGATTGTTTCTTTCTAGTTTCAGTGGAAAAAACTTGATTTTGTGTTGAAACAATAGTGGCCAGAGTTGTAGCAAATGTTGTATTATTCTAAAGATGCTTCTCAAATCATTATTTGGACTTAATATCATATTATGTAAATTAAAGGAATTGAATTGATGATAAATACATCATCCAACTTAGAATATCCTCCTCTATTCTTATGATGAGACTGCCAAAGAAAGTAGATGTTCAATGAAAATAAAACATTTTATAGCAAGTTATAAAATTTTATTTTGAATATCAACTTATGGTTGACCTTAAGTCTAAGTTATAGTTACATTGGACTCATACCTTATGCATATTCCATAATAATACATGTTAGAAAATTAGTGATCCTATTGAACATGATATTGCATTCCAATCTGTAAACACACATTTGAACTTAGCACCAATTATGTCAAATCTAATAGTATAAATATTTTTTGTTAATATTTACATATAAGAAAGATCAAAATTGAATTTATACTCTAAATTACATAAAATAGATCTAGTATTCAATCAAGTAATATTAACCAATTAGTATAAATAATCCAAAAAAAATGAAGATAAGGTTGGACATATGAACCTGATTACTACTAAAAAACTTCCGATCTTTTCTAATGCTTTATTCACAACACAAATGGAAAATACTTTAACAATTGACAAACTATAAAGCCTTAGTAATTCTATGTGTGGGTTGGAATTTCATATAGAAAAGATTTAGTGGAAATTACTTTAGTAGGTTTATAATTGTCCTTCTAACTTTGACGAGATGATAAATTATGATTTGGCATCATGTTGAAAGCATCTAGTTAACATTTCCTTGAATAAAGAAAGAGTGCTAATAACATACCAAAAAAATATTCTAATCACAACATAATGATTAATATTTTTTTTAGCATGTTGAAGATCTTGTACCATGTCCCCCAAAACTTTGATGCATATTTTTTGTATCCAAAATGAGGATGTGTCATTGGGAATAGACCTGTTGGCCAATTCAAAGTTAAATCAAATTGATGACTATAGCAAAAGTTAGATTATAGAATTTTATTTTTATTTTTTTCCTTATAATTTTATGTATGGATCTGATTTTCATGTGTTTTTAAATATTGTAGATATTAACAATTGAATCAAGAATTATGTTTTTCATTTATATAAATATGCATATGGTCTTTGTACTTGTTTGTCTTAAATTTCTTGCATTGTTTTTGCACATAAATACATTATATTTTAGTATAGTTTTTGTTATTTTTTCTTAATTGCATATTTATATAGTTGAAGACTTAACAAGATATCTAAAATAAAAATATAAGACATAAGAAGGTAGAAAGATCCATCAAAATGTATTATAACACACATATAGCTGTACCATAACATTTTATAAAGCCTATTCATAAAATTTATTTATTTTTTAATAAATGAAAAGTGATCCACATAGTTTTATATGAAATCAAGGAGTTAGGGAATAAGCGCTCTTACTAAGACCAAGTTAAATCAATTGCTATGAAAAAAAAGATAAAAAATATTGGCTAGAGCTATCTAGCTTGTTGGCATTTATAAGCATGGAAGTAATGGTGGTTGATGAAGTACAACAAAGAACTTGGGAAATTCTTATAGGCCATATCCAAGAGAGATTGGTTCCAATAGTCATCAAAGCTTATGCATAGGTGATGTTAGAACAATTATTTCTACCAAAAAATAATTTAACTATCATGTTGGAACCATATGAGTTTTTGGAGGCTAAAATAGAATTAGGAATTATAAGACATGATTTAGGGTATGCACATTTTGTTATAATCAATTATCTTATAACTAGGTAAAAAGTTCAATCTATAGGATTTTATCATCATGCTAGAAGAAATATTTCACCATGGTATTTGATACTATTTCATAGATTCTATAGTGAGCCATATCAGATTGAACAATTTACCACATATTAGTATAGGACAAGGATCATGAATTCGATTACAATAACCCTTAATATTTATTAGATCAATTTTATAATAATTTCTGGTGAAATAATTCTTGGAAAAATAATATTAGTAACTTCAAATTGTTTTATAAATTTATTTGATGATATAAGGAATATGCCATTTCTTCAGCCTAATTGTTTTGCCAATGCATCTAAATGGCAAAGGAATGAGCAACTACTAGACACTATGAGAATTTCTATTAATGACAATATTATAGATATTGTGTAAATGTTTGAATTTTCATCTCGATGCTTCCATATAAAGAGTATTAATTCATCGAGACTTAAAATCAATAATAGTTGTAGGGAAAACATGATGGGCAAAAGATGGTTACAACTTTTCCCAAACTGATTCCATTTGAAACATGTAATTTATTATGTAAAGAACTATTATGAGCTCATGATATGTCTAATAATTGAGTTAAAGATCTTGAACATAAGGTTAATGAAATCTTCACCAATTCACCTTTCCCTTGGGTTAGTCAATAAATCACTATTGCTAGAACCTAGTTGGATGCTAATGATGATTTTATAGTGGAGATTTTGTGAGGACATTAGTCTAGATGAAAGATTTTGATATCTTATTCAAAACTAAGCTTGAATCAGATCTCATGGTTATACAAAATGAAATTGACATACACCCCATAATGCATGATTAGTTTGACAAGTATATTCCCCATACGTCATACCACACATTTATTCCAGTTTAATTTTGGTGAGTTATCATTTGGTGATTATATTTTCATTTGACCAGTGGGATGGATTGCATGAATCATGCAATAAAATTTGGGCATGCCCACATACATGTATCAATATGTTACAAGACTATATCCTTAATGAGCTAAAACACATAGAATTTGAATGGGGATATGACAATTGTTCAGAAGACAATGTTTACAAGGACCCATGTGAATTTACTAGGGTCAAATTGGACAAATACTGACTACATTATAGATTGATTTATGTAGAGAGACTTTCACTTGATAGTGGGATTGTACAAAAAAGACATTGGCAATGTCTATAATTATAGATTTCTCATCTTTTTTATTTTTAATGGCTTATTGATCAAGCTATAATTTTTTAACTCACAAGAGTCAATGATATAAAATGTTTGAATCTTTATTCATTTTGTTATGCAAAATAGGTACTTTATAAAAAAAACATTTTAATTGTTTTTCTTTCATTGCTTTATGTTAAGTGCCTGTTAATTGGTTTGCAAAGTGTGTTTTTTTACAAACATTTTCAATTGGTTCACTTTTATATTGTTATATCATAAAATAATTAGTTATGCATATGTGTACTGAAATAAAAAATAATTAGGTTATGCCATGTCAAGACATGTTAGGTGAAAGTGCCACGGTTAATTGAAATTCTAGTTTTTTTTTTGTTTTTTACACGTGTAGTTACCATTACCATGTCAATTTCAATACTAAAAATATTTTTTTGTTTATATTCAATCAAATAAAATGTCTTACAAACATGATAGCACATGAAGTTGAATCTTGTATCTTTATTTGTCAAGCCTTGATTTGATTATTGATGGAACTTGTAGACACCTAAAACTGGCCACCACTAGCCTTTGATCAAACTTCAGATTGATTCCTACCAACCATTACAAATTAATCCTAGGAATCATTGAACATCCCAAATTTTCTTGTGCATTATTCATCAAAGCTCAAAATCATGTTGAGACATCCCTAATTGGGGTATCATATCATATACAATCATAACCTAACACAAATTCATCTCTAATCATCTTTTGACATCACAACAATCAATTTGGCTTATGGACCTATTAAATAGGGCACATGAACTCAAATCAAATATTGAAAGAGCTAAATGGATAATCAAAATTCATTAACAAGCTAAACCAAATTAAATCCTTAGTTAAGTTATCCATGTGCAAATAATGAATAACTAAAAAAATAAATTCAAAAATATGAAATATCCTAGCTTTTCATGATTACCTTTTCAAGTTGTCAAGCCTTTTGGAAAATATCCCAAAATATCTCATTTTGGAGACCCATGCCTATTCATTGAAAATCATTACTACTTGACAACTATTAAATCTAATAGGGTTATGTTGACTCACTGAGGTTAGGTTTAAACCCATACCAAGCCCTAACTCCATCTTAACTCACCTTGGGTTGGGGTTAGATCCATTTGCTATAAATACAAGCCACTACCTATTGAATTAACAAACTTGGAAATTATAGAGTTATAATGTAGGTTTTACTGCATGAGATTCATACCAATAATGTTATAATTCCAAAATATTGATCCAATCCACATCAAGTCAGCACAAATCACAATTGTGCTAAGGAGAGAAGGATCCTACACAAACTCCATTACTAAAGACTCTTTGAGCACAAACTGAGAAAGCAACTCTTTTGTCTTTTGGTTGTGTTTTCAATTAAATTTTGTTAACTAAGATCACCCCTAAGATAGAAGATTTTAAGTGTTAGTGTATTTTTATTGAGTTTTTTTTTACTTTTTTTAACATATTACTAACCTTCCTTCTTGGATTCCTATGATAAAAAATGGCACACCCGATGGGACAAACACCCCACAAAGTTGCTAGTAAAGCCTTTTAGAACACTCCCAAACCAATTTTCATGTCAAAATTTAGTCTTGCTGACCAAAATAGGTGAAAATATCAAGCTAAGGGACATTTTTTTGGGATTTGTGAGGTTTTTTTATGTAATCATGATTTTACTCTCAAGACTGCAATATTGTAACTCACACAATTGTGGTTTTGCCTCTATTTTAGCATTTTTCCATATAACTGCTAATATTTTGTTGACTATTTTTTACCTATAGGGAAATTTGCAATATTGCAATATCACGACTCTGATAGTCATGATATATCAATACCATGATTTCAAGAATGATGATATTAACTAAACCATTAGTAATTTTTCCTCTAACCGCTAGCGGTTAGGTTAATCATTTCAAGTTAAGTTGAAATATTATGACTCTTAAAATAGTGATATTTCCCTATTATTTGTGTTTTTATAGATAGAGTAGTGATTTTACATTTGATACTCTATTTTATTTAAAATTTCATTATTGCACTGGCATTTATGGTTTTGCAGAGTTACGGTTTTGCTTTATGTTTTGTGGTTTTGCACTATGTAAACCTAAGAGCTAAATTTGAGAAGTGATTAGTGCATTCATGAAAGTGATTCTAAGAACAAGGATCCTATAACATTTTCTTAGAACCCAAAGGCCACAAGGAAACATTTAAAACACTTTTCACTTGCAAATTCACATTTCAATTGGTGCTTTAATAATATTTTTGTTTAAAATCATTTTTTTCTTTGTCAAATTTTTTAACAAAAACATGCCAAGGGGCCTAAAATTTCATTCATATTTCATCTTGGTGCAATAAAATAAATTCTCACATTAGTTAGATAACTCATAAGAGTTTCAATTTATGCTTGTTTGATTACAACTTGTTTGTTTTTCATAAATGAATGATGCGTGTATGCTCTCCCCTAGCCCCCTTTAGGGAAATTGGGTGACCAAAAGGGATTCTTCCTTATAATTTATGCCTTTGTCCAAGGTGTGAAAATAATGTTGTTAAGGATCTACCCAAAACCCATATGGTTTGGGTGATCTAAATACAACCTCTAAAATCTTTTCACTTAGTCATTTATTTTGCTCAACTTGGCTTGTGAGTGGGAGTTCATAGCCTCCTCATAAGTTCTTTAGGGAAGCTTTGACCCAAGGTTTCATCTCCAAACATTATTTCAACCTTGTTCCATGGTGGGGTATATAAATTAGGGCACGTATACTGTGATTACTAGGAGGTTGAGTGGCTAACCTCTCTAATTGTAATGAAAACCTAAGTTAGGTCTAGATAATTAGGAGATTCCACTAAGAAGTACATGGATGGAATCACTATTCAAATATATAGACCCTTGCATATTAAGTTAGTCAGTATAAACTCAATTGATGTGAGGCATCTCTAATGTTAATCATATTTGAGACTATCTAAATGATCAAAAATTTAAGTTTTAGAACAACCCCACTTGTTGCAGACATATGATTGATGTAGGGTGAGTAACCCAAAGTTCCATGTCACCATAAAATCTCTTAGGAGAAAGAGGTGTAAAAACCCTACTAATTCATGAGTTTTTTTGGATTAACACTTAAAATCCTCCCAAGAGCACTTATATAGATGAACTTCAACTGTATGATGCAACCTTGTTAGTTTTAGGATCTAGGAAATTATACTTGTATTTTATCTTTTCATTTACTTACTTGGTCTTTGAGTCTAAAAACCATTTATTTGTTTGTACCATGTCAGAACAAGTTTTTCTTCCACATCAATCTATTGTTTGAGAAGGTGTTATGCCATTTGTTTGATACCACAATTTTACCTTAGTCTTAGACATATCTTTATGTGTGTGTCATTTTACTGGAAAGAGTAAAGTTACATTGCCTAATCCATTTCTTGTTTTATGCCTTAGAGTATTGAAACAAACCATTGATTACATATTTAGAGCATGATAACACTATTACACTTCTTAAATTGTTTCATAGACCTATTTGTCTTGTGTCCAAAGTTTCCATTTTTGAAACCAATCCACATATGCCTTTTGGATCTTTATATAGTGCCATTATGTCGTTCAGCTTTGTCTAGCTTCTTGTTTGATCAAAGAAGCCTAGTTTTCCTAAAGTTAAGTTTTTAATTAACCTTGACTAGTTCAAATACAAAAATTGATTGATTTTTGTTTATGCCTTATATAATTTCGGCCTATACACTAATATTTATCTTTTGGGTTATGTAATTAGGTTAATTCTTTACCCACTTTGAGAACTATTTGTTTGTGCCTTTATTTGGGAGAAAATAGTCTATCTCCAAGTGCCTTTTGTTTCATTCATTATTCTAATTTGGTCAATTTCATATCTAAATTCAAACTCCTAGTCTATGCCAACATGTTTTAGATTTGTTAGATTAAACCATACCCCTTTGTCTGAGCCTAGATTTTGATGTTGTGTTTTACTAAAAGACCTACCAACCTTTGTTTTCCTAGATTAGACTTGTTTGGAACACTTTGAACCTAGAGTTTGGCATTCCAGTTTTAGTTCCTCCACTTGAACTTTTTATGTCAGACATTTAATGTTAGACATTTGACATTAGACTATTTTATACTAAATTTTTGCATATACCATTTTGGAGAAACATCTCCATCCTTTGACCAAGTTAGATCAAGTTTGAACTATTTGTCTTTTTAGACATTATTTTTAAAAGTTTGTAGAACTCTAATCCCTTTTGTCATGAATCATTCACCATTAATTCAAACATGTTTCACTATACCCATAGTGACATCATGTACAATCTAGGGTATAGTAATGTGGTCACACAAGAAGACTTTATTCAAGACCCCTATGGAGACAATGTCATTTGTGAGATAAATCCTTATCCACCTTACAATACTCAAATGGGGGAATAAAGCCAAGATATTTTGGCCCATTATTTGGTCAACACACCTCCATACTTAAATTTGGACCAAGCGAAAACAACACAATACCTAGATAACGTACCTTCAATTATAGAACAAGTCTAATAGTAACCATACTATGTTACAATGCCATCAGCCTATGACCCTTATTTATTGATCATCACTTGCTTTATAACAAGGAAATAGTCTTAATCAAATACATATGGGTAGGGGATAAGTTTCCAATAGACTTACCCCACAAAAATTTACCAAGTTTAATAAGAGGGCCTTACAACATACCTTATAATTAAAACATTAAACATGCCTTTTCTGACAATCCTTAAGCTATATTTCCAATGCCATATCAAGAACCTCATATGATTTCATAGGAAAAGGACTCATAGAGGATCATTTAATATATATGCAGACAACATGCCATACATCTATAAACATAACATGTAATCTCAACAACATGACCATGTTAAAACCTCCTCTTATTGAGCTAACTCCTTCGATAGGAGTCTTGATTAAATTTATGGGACAATAAAATCTGAGTATAGACCCCTTTTTGTGAATTAAATCAATTTGAGACATGTTCAATTCCCTAGCTATCAAAAAAGTGTCTTCTACTTTTATGCAGAATAGTGAGCCAAATGTAGTGGACAATATGTATGTATCATCCAATCCAGAACAAAGGGGTGTAAATGCACAAACAACTAGTCCACAAAAAAATGTGCCTTTAATTAATACTATGAGTGGTTTGTAAACATAAGGGAAGGAAATTCTACCTCCCAACTAAAAATAGCTACCCTTAATCCGCATCCAACTGCTTATTCAAGCATGCAACCTCAAAGATTAAGTAGTTAAGTGATAACTAGTGTCATGCCTCAATAAAATATAACAAATATTACTCCACCACAATAAGTAATGACTAATTTTCCACAACCACAATCATAATCCAACATACCCATTTCATAGAAGCAAAAAATTCTACCATCTCAACAGGGAGAGACCAATGTTCCACCTTGCCAAGTATTGACAAACATACCTCTTCAATCATAGACCAACATACCAATACAATTAAAATGATGTCTCATCAACAACATACATCTATTATTTAGAAAAAAATTCCAAACCTTCAACATGAATCTACTACCCAACAAGGATTCATGTAACTAAGAGGTTCTAATGTTCCACAGGTACCGATTAGGCAATAATTGACATTTGTTCCTAATGTGCCACAAACTTTATGATAGGGATTTGGTTCAAAAGTTACCCTTAATCAACAAGGTTTGACTAGTTGGCAAAAAGTCCCTATTCAAAATCAATAGGCTCAATACATCAACTCAAGCCTTATCCTTCCATCTCAACCACAATTTCCCCAAAACTAGGCTTATATACCAAATCCTAACCAAAATATTACACCAAAATGCATGCAATTTCAACAATCACATCTTAATCCATGAATGAATATCTCTTGTCAATTCCATAACCAAACTAATATTCCATAATAAACCATGCCTCCATTATACCCTAATCAAAGTAATCCACTTGTGATCACCTAGCCTCCACCTAAGACCAATGTTCCCTCTAGTTTCTAGCCCAAGAACTGCAAAAATGAAGGATGCAATTATCACCATCCAAGCTGGAAATAAAACCAAGAATTTTAAGTTGGATGAATTGTGTTCTTACCCATTCAATATGAAGTATTTGTAAATACCATTTCCTCTAGGGTACGAACCACCAAAATTTGATAAATACAAGGGTTAAGGAGACCCAAAGTCCCACTTAACCAAATTATTTATTACTTGTCAACTAACTACCTATATCAACATATACCTCCTACTATTATTCCTAAGGAGTCTAGAAAGATAAGTGTTGGAGTGGTTTCTAAAATTTCCCAAGAATTTAGTATCTAATTTTGATGATCTTTCAGATAAGTTTGTGCAACACTTCTCCTACAAGCTTGAACATGAGATTTCATTGGTAGATTTGATGTAAGCCAAATAGAAGGCTGGTAAAAGCTTTGAAATCTATCTATAGTGATGGAGATCACTTACCAATAGATTCACCCATAGTTTACCGGATAAGTAATTAGTCTCTATGTATAACAAAAATTTGCATAGTGAGATATCTTACCACTTGGAACTATAGTGTGCACACACTTTCAAGGAGATAATTAATAAAGGTTTATTGATTGAAAGATCCCTTATTAATAAATGGATCATTAAGCTTAACTCATCAAATGAAAACCAAGGAAATGGATCAAACCAAAATAAGATTCAAGTTCAAGCACAAGCATCGTAACCAACCCAAGCCAATAGTTATGAAAATTCCAAGCCATTTAATTGCAATAAGAATGTTTTTGGTAATGGAGTAACTGAATCATGATATGTCCAAATGGTGCAGACACCATCTTCTTAGTCTACACTGCATTATGCAAATTACTACTAACCAACAACCTCTTCAACAAATGTAGCAAGCGTAGTAGCTTATACTAACACAATAAATACAACAACCTTTGTCTTTGAAAACCCCTCCTTTAAGGATAACTATGCCTTCTCATTGCATATTTATTGAATTTTGAGAACCCATTAAATATGTGTTTTAAAATCTTATTATTTCTAATCTGATTATTTGTCTTAATCTCAAACATTATTGGGAGGGCATTGCTTATCTAGATTAGTACCAACAAAATAAATTTTGTGAGTATCATCAAGTTAATAGACATAACTTGCATCATTGTGTGAAAATTAAACATTTGATTGAGAATATGTTGGAAAGTGGAGAGATAACATTGGATAATAGAGCTTCCACATCCAATTATAAACTTGATATCTATCAAAACCCCTTTCTACAACATAACAAATAATAACAATATCAATGGCCAAGACAGAGCCAACAAAAATAACAACATCAACTAAATGGATGTAACCAAGGCCAAAATGATGACAACAACCAATAGACCTACCATGAAATTACACATGACTATAAAAAAGTTGTAGTCCATATTATAAGAGGTCATGTTTCCACTATTTTCATCAATCTAACACCAAGTAGTAATTAAACAATACCATTGTTAATCAATCCCAACCAACTGACCCATGTTGATGATCATTCCTTTACATGGGACCAATATAGGTGTAATAACACACATGGATTACTAATTTCGGACCAAATACTGATAACTCATTCTTGCCCCATGACCATGCATAAGTGCACCGATAACTGAGACTTATCCTTTTTGGTCCCCCCCACCATCATTTGATAGCAATAATGGTCCTGTATCTAATATCGATTGAGTAATCATAACTTTGCAGTTGAAGATTACCATACTAGGTCCACAACCATCTATCACTTCACCCATTCAACCAACCATTCTGATTAGGAACAATCCATTTACCATTTTGTAAAAAAATATGTTTGATATTGTGGAATAATTGCAGAAGACACTTGCACAAATATCTATTTTGGATTTATTGTGTATGTATACGATCCACAAAAACATCTTAATAAAGTTCCTTAGCCAATCCCAAGTTCTTAATGACATATCTCTAGACAAATTTCAATCTTTGGTTAGACATTTATCCCTAGGCCAATAATTAACCTTTGATCAAAGTGATATGTCATCCTTTGGCCCTCTGCATAACAATCCATTATGCATTGAAGTTGTCATAATGCAACACAAAGTGAAGTGTATCCTCATAGACAATGGATCAGGGCTAAATATTATGTCTCTAAAGATCATCAAGATCTTAGGTACACTACAATCGATCTATAGCCAGAAATGATCCCCATCAAGGCCTATGATAATGAAGAATGGGAAGCAAAAGGCACCATTAGCTTGCTACTTATTATTGGGCCTTTGACCCATAATATGTTATGCCATGTGTTAGACCTCAATTTTTTGTATAATATTCTTTTGGGTAGATTTTGGATTAATGAAATTCTTGCAATTCCTTCAACATTGCACCAGTGCATCAAGTTCATCCATTCAGGTAGAAAGTCACCATTCATAGAATTTACAGTCATATAAACATTTTAAGCATTTAGAGGCTGAGTACCAAAGCTATAACTACCATTTTGGCTTGAATTTAGTTCTTAAGAAGGACAAGGGAAAATAAATACTTTTTGATTCACCAAAGGCCAATTTCATTGAACCTAATACCCTTGATTCACTTTCTCACATGCCACCTCCTGAAATGTCTTCATTTTACCATCTTGAATAATGGTCAAGGAGAATATTTGCCCCATGATACATTCCACATGGCCAAGCTTCCATAGAACCCAAAGTGATATGGAATACTTATATTCATACAACCTTACATGGAATGAAAATGAAAGGGCAAAGCCAAATTACATAGTCTAACACCTATCATTTTCATATCAGCCACTGGACAAGAATAGGACCCACTTGATGATGATGAATCTTGGTTGTATAATGGAAACTTGGTTGATTTTTACCTAAATTACAAGTATCCCATTTAAAATAAAATCATGGATAAACATGCCTATGAAGGATGAGGCCTTGGGCTAAATCAATAAGGTCTGCTTGAGCCAATTTCTACCACTTGATATAGAGGAACATATGGTCTTGGTTTTAAACTACTTGAGGGTGACCCCATGTACCTTATTTATGTTCTAACACCAATAAATAGTGATGAAAATGCTGACAGGGAAGTAGAGTCTAATCATATCCCTTTTGATGACCTAACCAATACTAATTTATTTGACACTAATACCATTTGTACCTTTCAACTAGTTATTTACCATAGCCCACTTCTTTTATATTATCCTTAACTTATAAACTGGGGCCAACAAGAATCAAAAGTGTCAGTCAATGAGTTTTAGAATGATGAGGCTTTCTACAATTTTCTAGGCCTAAGAGAGAAAGTTCCATTGGGAGACCACAAATAAGGGTTCTCAATCAAGTTAGTTCTTGTGGCCTATTTTGGAGAATGGGTGAACACATTTAGCCATAAATAAATAAATAAAACATTGAGGTCCCAAAGTGAAAACCTCTTCAAGGCACTTTTGGACTAGGAAAAAAATAAAGAGAAAGCCCAGTCTAGTGGTGAAAACCTATTTCAAGAGCCATTAGATGGGGGTATTCAATCTTCTTCAAACATAGCTCTTGAGACCACCAATGATGAACTTGCCTATGGGTCCAAGTTTAGTTTTAAAGGATAGTAGGATTTTGATCAAATCATTGAAGAGTTCCCAACAACATTTGTCACATGGCCATCCCTACCATTAGGAGATTCAGATTCATCATGCCTAGGAAAACTTGAAGAGCCAGTCCTAAAAAAGGACTCTACCATTGTAGGCCAATTTAAATCTTTGCCAACCATTCTAGAATATGGTTCAACTCTTCTTATGGAGATACTAAAAAATTTAACATCAAGACTCTAGATGACTTGAAATGGATCAAAATAGGCATGCCCCTCACTAAGGAAGAACATGAAATATTTACAGTGCTTTTGAGGGGATTTGTTGATATATTTGTATGGGCCTACTCAGACATGTAAGGTTTGGACCCCATCTTGGTTGTGCACCACCTTGTGGTACATCATGATGCCAAACATGTAAAATAAAAATTATGCAAGATGCATCCTTACATTACTGTATTAGTGAAGAAAGAGTTGGAAAAAATCTTACAAACATGATGTATTCAATCGATCAACTACTTTGAGTGGATCTCAAATTTTATACTAGTCAGTAAAAAACCAGAAGGAGTCATAATATGCACTAATTTTATAGACATAAACAAGGCCTACCCAAAGGATGACTTTCCTCTACCAAACATTGACATAATAGTCAACTCCACAATGGGTTATGAAATGCTTTCACTGATGGATGGATTTTCAAGGTACAACTAGATTTGGATTACACCAAAACACCAACATAAAATAGAATTCACCACATCATATGGAATATTCCAATATCAAGTTATTCCATTTAGTCTCAAAAATGCTAGGGCCACATACCAAAGAGCTATGACCATCATATTTCATGATATGATGCATGATATTATTGAAGACTACATCAATAACATACTAGGAAAATCAAAGACCAGGGTTAATCATACAAAAACACTATGAAGGATATTTGAAATACTACATAAATGCAAAGTCTAACTCAATCCTAAGAAGTGTGTTTTTAGTGTCACTTTAGGAAATTTACTTAACTTTATTATGTCTCATTGAGGCATTGAAGTTGATGCAGCTAAAGTATAAACCATAACTCAGAAGCCATCATCGACCAATTTGAAGTAGCTCCATAATTTGTATAACAAGATATAGTCTATTGGATGCTTCATCTCTTAGTTGGATAACAAGTACCATCCTTTTACACACCTTCTAAATAAGGGATTCACCTTCCATTGGGATGTTGAATGCCAAAAAGCTTTCCAAAAATTGAAGGACTATCTAGAAAACCTATCTATTTTATTGCCACCAATGCCAAGAAAGTCATTCTTACTATACATGTCAGTGATAGACAAAGCCCTAGGGGCACTTATAACTCAACATGATGATAATGGAAATGATCATGTTGTTTACTATTTAAGCCATACACTAGTCACATATGAGCATAATTATATGACCATTGAAAAATCCTATCAATCTATGGTCTTCACAGCTCAAAAACTATGACATTACATGTTAAACAAAAAGACCATGGTTATTTCAAAAGTAGATCCACTCAAGTATCTATTATCCAAAAAAAATTTACAAGGCCACATGGATAAATAAATCATGCTATTGAGTGAATTTGAGATAGAATATGTCAACTAAAAATCCATCAAGGGGCAAGTTCTTATAGATCAGCTTATTAAAGCACCCCTTATAGATATAGAGCTATTAACATTCCAATTCCTAGATGAATCCATTATGACCATCATTAAAACACCTAATCAAGAGCCACAATAGAAGTTATATTTTAATGGAGCATTCACAACACATGGATCAGGGGCAAGCCTTTTATTCATAACACCATAGGGGGATCTAATCCTTCAGTCATTCAAGATCAACTTTCCTTATACTAACAACATGGATGGATATGAAACACTCATTTTCGGACTTTGATGGGTAGTATAATAGAACATACAACATCTCAAGATTTATGGTGATTCTCAGTTAATCATCAATTAGGTTACACACCAATTTTAGACCACAGATGATAAATTGGTACCATATAAGGCCATGGTCGATTCTCTCAAAAAATAGATTACCAATGTAAAATTTGAACATATAACAAGGGATAATAATATAATAACAGATGCCATGACCACCATTGGATCTTTAATTTGACACATAGATATAATAAAAGAATGTTAGTTCCTCATTGAAAATCTACTAGCACTAACTCATGAACCTTCAACCATCACAATGATCTATGATGTTATTGGTCCCATTTCAATATGGTATTCATACCTTTACACCTATCTTCATGACCAAATAATGCCACTAGACATATCTCACAAAAATTACAAAGCCTTTATTCACCATGTCACATGTTATACCTTACTCTAAACAACCCTATACTACCATAGTTTTGATGGAACTCTACTTCATTATTTAAATTTTATATAATATACATTAGCATTAAGGGAAGTTCATGAAGGAGTACCCATACTAGTAGGGCTATCCTATCTAAAAAGCTCTTGTGTATTGAGTACTATTGGCCAATGATGGATGTAGATGCAACTGCATAGGTGAAAAGTGTGACAAATGTCAAAGGCATGCTAATCTAATTCATGCCTCAGCCAAGACTTTGAAACCAATGCTTACATTATGGCCATTTGATACATAGGGACTCAATCTTATTGGGAAGATAAACCCCACCTCATTCAATGACCATAAACATATCCTTACCACCACTGAATAATTCACTGAATGGTTGAAGATATACCCCACTTACGTGATTGGAAAGTAAATTTACAAATTCATATTCAATAATCTCATTTTATTCTATGGTATCCCCTTTGTCATTATATCTTGATCATGGTAGATCATTCAAAAACAATGATGTCAAATCACTATGTGTCGAGTATAAAATTGCTCAACATTTTTCCATGGCATATTACCCACAAGGTAACAACAAAGCCAAACCATTATCAACATCTTTAAAAATATTATAAATAATTTTGGCCATGATTTGAACCTTAAAATATTTTAGACCCTCTGAGCATACTGTACTAATCACCATACTCCAACAAGAGCCACTAAGTAATCACTTAGGCCATTATTCCCATTGAGGTCAAGTAAACTTCTTTGTAGATCTCTTTGAATCATGTCATAGATGATGAATATTATTGAATAGATTACATGCAACAACTAGAGTTACTTGATGAGAAATGCATGGTCGTAGTTAACAATGTGCAAGCATACCATAATTAACTTCATGGCCACTACAATCAATGCATCAAACATAGAAAATTTAAGCTTGGTGATCTTGTCCTTAAATAAAACCAACATAATACCATGGTTGAAAAGAAACAAAAAATAAAATTCAACCCTAACTGGATATCATTATTTTGAGCTATGGCATTGGAGTATACAGGCTTATTATACTAGATGAAGATAAACTTGATGAGCTGATGAACATTATACACCTCAAGCGTTACTTCACTTGAGAGACCTGGTGTATTGTCTATGAGGCCCATTTTAGTTGTACCATAATATTAACATTATTCCTTGTACCATACCATTCTGCCATACCTTTTATCTCAATCAATTTATTTTCACCCTCCCCACCTAGTGTTTGGACCTTGGTTCCATTCCATTGGTTACACGGTCACTTTTAGCACAAAGATTCAAATCAAGTTTCAGTAGTCATTTCAGCATTTTAGATAGAGGCCATATTTTGGAGAAGTATGATAGTGGGTTGGCAGTTGTATCCTTCATTTCTTGTTATGTTTTATACCACATATTCTTGGTTATAACCACCTTTGTGTAAATTAGTGTTTCACCATCATGCTACTAATTATAACCACCTATGGGAAAATTAGTGTCATCAACCTATGTTATTATTTCTTAAATATAACCACTTATGGGTAAATTAAGGGTGTTAATTGTTTATCATTCCTTGAATTACCACTTTTCTATGCCTATGTCATTTTCCTACTTTGCTTATTTAGTTTGTTTTGGATACTACACTAGTCATATTCATCTGTTGTCAGGCATAACTATAATGACTTAAGGTCCCATCTTAGGACTATGTAGGCAGTGCTCAATTTACATTGAGGTTAGCTCAATCACCCTTTCCATGCTCTCACCATTTTATGAGCTTGGACCATTTAGTATTTTTTCATTCTCAATTGAGCTGAGATACATAGAAAATTCCAAAAACATTTGTAAAATAAATTTTGAAAATCCAAAAACATTGACCACTTCTTTGCCTTAAGGATTTTGGGATCCCTAGCTACTTCACAAGCAACCACTTATCATTTAGTTTCCCCATCATTTTTGGCCTAGTATCCCATGTTCTCACCATTTTGTGAGTCCATTCCCATATTCTTCTATCATATCCATCATGTTTTCTTCTCATCATTTTCTTCTATCCAATTACTTAGGAGAACTACATTTGGCCTAAAGTTTTATTGGATATTACATCCATATAACTATGTAGGCAGCATCCACTTGCCTAGTGTATCTAGAGACAACACAACCGCCCCCTTCCTTTTCTTCCATTCCCACATTTTGTTTGTTTGTTATGTTTCTCCTATCTTCTTGGGGTAATGTTCATCATCTTGTCTGTGTCATATTGTTTGTTCTAACATTGTGATTAACCATTGTTTATGTTTTATATTCTTTTGGTTGTTTGTTGTTTGTTTATTAATTTGTCTTTCTATTTGTTTGTTTGTTTTCCTATTTGTTTGCTTTCTTATTGTGCCTTGATTTATTTTATATGCATTCACTAGGTGATTCCTTTTACATTATTCTTGAATCCATCCATATTCATATGCCCACATTGTCAGCATGGTTTTTATCAATGGTACATTATTTTTAATTATGTATTGGACCACGTGTCAGTCCAAATGTATATTTTGGCCAATTTATCATGGTGTTCTATCATGATACTACCATCATGTACTATAACAAAATTAAGCTATAGGAGTCCACACAATAATGCAATAATGATATCTCCTTGGCACCAGTAACATTCTTGATCTAATCCAAATTATATCCTACATAGAGTAATTAAATAATGATAGAATTTTCCTCCTTGCTAGTTCAGATGAGCATCTCCCTCCTAATAGGTTGCTTAAGTTCATCTTTCTCCTCTGTACCAATTTTCCATCATATTCCATCATATTTTTTATAATCAAGGTACAATGCTTATAACTGCCTTTGGGAAAATCATTGTATACCATCCCACTTGTATTACTAATGATTCTAATTGCCTTTGGGAAAACAATTGTGTTTACATCTAATTGAAGGTTAATTATTATAATTTCTTTTGGGTAAATCATTATCTTTTTTATGCCCAACTAGAGCATGTTTTCATTGTGATAATGCTTATAACCACCTTTGGATAAACCATTGTCTCTATCCACCTAAATGGGGCATGTTTTAATCCTAATAATGATTATAACTGCCTATGGGTAAATCATTATTTTCCCTTTCATGATTATAACTTCCTTTAGACAAATAATTTTCTTGTTACCCTAAGCCTTTTTCAATGATTATAACTACCTTTGGGAAAATCATTACCTTTTTTATCCCACATGTGTTGATGATTATAATAGCCTATGGGAAAATCATCCTATTTGTCTATCTAACTGGGGTAGTTCCATATGCCACTGATTATAACCACCTATGAGAAAATCAATATTTTTCACCCCATTTCATTTTTTTGGTCTAATCATTTCCTCCTTGTTTAGGACCAATTGTTGACCCCTTTACCAATCTCTCCCTCAAGGGAGGACCTACAATTCATACATACACACACACACACACACACACACACACACACACACACACACACACACACACACACACACACACACACACACACACACACACACACACACACACACATGTATACATAGATAAATGCATTTGGAAATAACATTGGAGGAAATAGGCATTGGTTATTAAGCTTTGTGTGTGTGTGTGTGTGTGTGTGTGTGTGTGTGTGTGTGTGTGTGTGTGTGTGTGTGTGTGTGTGTGTGTGTGTGTGTGTGTGTGTGTGTGTGTGTGTGTGTGTGTGTGTGTGTGTGTGTGTGTGTGTATTATGTATGTATGTGTGTGTGTGTGTGTACACACACACACACACACACACATGTATACATAGATAAATGCATTTGGAAATAACATTGGAGGAAATAGGCATTGGTTATGTATAGGTTCTAATCATAAATCTAGTTTGCATATATCAAGGATATTCACTATGTTGTACAATTATTGATAAGGAGACAAGTTGTGATAATATAAATACATGTTTTTGTATCTTATAAAAATAGTAATGCTTGTTGTGCTTGTGATTTTGTAAAAAATTAAAAAAATCTATAGAAAAAATCAAAAAATCATTGCATGCACATATGGTAATAGTTTTAATGCTATGAGGCTTATAGCTCCAATTGCAGTCAAATTACTTTGACTTAGAATTAGTGAGTGTGGTTTCGAGAAATTTTATCTGGGCTTCCTTTGTTCAATGAAATGTTCAATTTAGGTGGCAATGCATAGAATTTTGAGCTACCTAGTTTTGTAGGTGACTTTGAATGGCTTCACAATTCCTCGATTCTTCTACAATTTTTTACTTATGTTGTTGACAAAGCATTGGAAAATATCATAGGATTTTTGACATTAATTTAAACTAGCATGGCTATATGTATTTTTTTCTCTTGTTTGTGTGAAAAAAGTAAAGGAAAGAATTAAGCTTTTCAAAGTTCTAAGGAATCTATAAATAGTACACTCCATTCCACAATAAAAAATCAAGTGCATTGATTTATTTTACATGAACAAATATTTTTTTAATCAATTTCTTATAATGATCGAGACAAATCTGAAATATAGTATGGTATCAATGTAGATATCTAATGACATTCAATGTTTAGAAGAAATAAAAAAGGCACAAAGAATAAGCAATGAGGGAAGAACCTAGAGTAAGAATTTTATATTGATGCATTATTTTTTAAAAATATGATCAATCTTATCCCTCACTTCATTACTAGATTGTAGGTTGTTTCAAATCATTTGTGCATGATGTTTTTTTGGTTTATGTTTATGATAAATTAATCTTTCAACCTTTCTTCTTATTTAAAGTGATAAGATTTTTATGTCATTAAAAATATAATTTTCAAAGCTTATATATTATTTCAGTTCAAGGATTTTCTTTAATTATTTGTAAATAAAAATGTTGAGAGATTTTTAGGTGAACTTGTAAGCATTGTAAATTTAGGCAAGAATCCACTCTCAATATAATGATTATCACTTGTTGAGCATAATACATAATAAATTTGTATTATTTATGGTCCTTTATCTTATTGCCAATGGATTTTAAATTTTTCATTTTTTGTTTTGAACATTACAATAATTTGTATAATAATAATAATAATTAATAATAATAATAATAATAATAATAATAATAATAATAATAATTATTATTATTATTATTATTATTATTATTATTATTATTATTATTATTCAAACAACTATTTCTATTATGTTTCAATAACTAGTAAGTGTTCATTATCGTAGACTTGTCATATGCAAATAGGCATGCCATAGGCTCGATTTACATTGCATGGATTTTAACAAATAGTTATCCTTCATATTAAAATTAAGTTTATTTTAAAAACTTATCATTTTATTGCATTGAAGCATTTTTTAACTTGTGGATGATGTAATTTGTATTTTTTTTAACAAAGTCTATGTGATTGTATTTGAAAAATACATACATGCATTTTCTCTCAATAATGACAAGTAATTAATTCACATGAATGAAAATCACTTTATGTTTTAGGTATTTGACATTGATATTTCTTTTCTTAAACATACTTAGAGGGTTTTCTATTGATTAATAGTGTTTAACTATAACTAATGATGCTATGTTCTGACTCGCCATGCCATTGAAATGAAGTGTTTTGGAGATAATACACCAACAATAACATGAACATGAACATGACCACTTACATTCACAATTAATTTTTGGTTGTAGGTTATTTTTTTTATAAATTAGTAAAAATATTGGCTATTTGATTTTGCATATGTTAACATGTCTTCCCATATTTCCAAATGTCAATTTGTAATTCCATAATTATACAATTAATTGATCAATGTAATTTTTGTATTTGTTAACTCAATAATTTTTTATTTGCATAGTTTAGAAAATATTTATGGATTCTTGTAAAATACCAATGCTCAAGTATTAGGTTCAAATGTGTTTGTAATTGATGAAAATTCCATCTGTTTATGATAAAAAACATGTCATGGAATTGGATATTATAATGAATTAACTTTTGCTTTGTTATAGGATATATACATTAGAATATTTACACATTGTAAAATGATTTTTTTTTGTTTGTATAATTCAATGCTATGTCTCAGAGGTGAGGCATTTGGTAATGTAAAATATATGCATAAAAAAAATGCAAGATTGGATATGCAATAAACAATTATTACTAAGTATTTTGTTTGCAAAGGATTTTATCTCATTGCTATATTTCTTGCAAAAACATATTGATAATGCAATAAGTATGAAGTTTAATACTAGTTTTATAGATAAGGCAAATAATGATAAGGGATTTTATGTTTCTTGTTCACATAAAGTTTTGACTCTCTTTCTTTGAGAATTATGGTATTTAGGCTTTGTATCATATTATTCTTCCCAAATTGATAAATATGTCTTTTGATTTGTACATTTGCTAAGCTTAAAATTTGTTAATAAACCTATTATTGCTAAAAATGTTATGATCTTTGCAAATGCTTTGTCAACAACATAAATAAGAAACATGAAGAGAATCAATGAACCATAAATCCTATAGTCCCCGACTCTGCGTTCAAGGAAACAAAAAATTATTACGAATTTTTTTGTTTCAGAACATTTTTTGTTTCTTGAAATTACACTTTGAAAAAAATTTAAAAAAGGAAAAGTCTAAAAATTATTTTTCTATCCTTTATTGTTAAATGTTGGTATACATTTTTTATACGGATATACTTTTGTGTTAATTTTTTAACAATTTTGCATTCATCAAAATGCAAATAATGCTTCATTTCTTTCAATTTATATATAATACATGAATCATGTGAAGCAACTAGTTAATTCACTTTTAGAATACAAAACATACACTATGTGTTCTCTAACAAGCTAATTTTTAAATAAATTACTTGTTGCATTATGATTCGATAAAATATTTAAGATGTTATTAGTTTCTTGTGTTTGTTTGAGGTAAGTATTGAATGTAGCTAGTAGAACAGGGATTTTATGCTTTGCATATTTGAGGGTAAGTTAAATAAAACTAACAAACTTTACAAGTTTTTAAAATGCTTATAAAATAACTACATATTTAAAAAATAAGAAATGGCTATTGTTTAAGAAGAATCTTTTGAGGAATGGGAAACAATAATGGGATCAATATTTGCATGGCTAGTCCTATTTATTTGGTTCCCAACTCTACATTTGCATTTAATCAAATATATTATTTTTGGTTTCAAACAAAAGTTTTATAGTAAAATGCTACTAATTTCTTACAGTAACATCTATTGCAAAAAAATAAAAAAAAACATGAGACTTCTAATAAAGAAAAAGAATCTTATATTTTATTAGCAATACCTCCTTAAAATAATTACCTATTACTTAGCATGTGACTGCTAGCTTAAACATGGTTGTTGACAGGATGAGAAAACAATGTTTATGATTTTGCTAAAGTTACTAGAATAATTGGACATATGGTAAAGTAGTTGGCATTCAATGTTGGCTTCATGCAATGTGCAATTGAGATGAAGGTAATTAGTGATTTATGTATAATATATGCATAGTATCATTATATTCTATGTGCTCATAGACTAGGTCTATTTCTTTACTAGACAATAATTTCACCATGACACTTTGTTATTTTTATGCAAAGGTATTAACAATACAAGAACTAGTAAAGTTGACTATTGGTTCAATAAGCAAGACAAATAATAACAAAGGATTTTAGGGTTATAGTTTAGTAGAGGGGTTGTTTTTTTAGCTAGAGTAAATTAAGCTATTTAGAGTTAAATCAATTAGTATCATTGATTTTAATTTCATTGTTAATGGGTATGTAGAGATAAGACTATTGGGGCCCGATTCTGTTACTATATCAGATTCATATCCATGACTTGCTTTTCTCTTTATCTGATTTATGTTTAACATCTGTGTAAAAAGCTTTACACACCTAGAGGAGGATCTTTTGAGATGAACAATGTATTTATCATCAATTCTATTCCTACCATTTTCTTAGTAGATTATGGAATTAAATTAATGATTTAAAAGTCATCTTTATAGTGATACATCATCTACTATAGGTCTAGCTACTAGTGTCTAAACACAGAATCAAGTTTAAAGAAATAATTCATAGTATTTTATCCAAATAATAATGATGATGAAAGGAATAAACCATATGGCTCATGATGCAGAATAAATGTTAATGTCTTGATCAATTAATTTTTGCTTCAAGACTTTGTCTACAGCCTGGTGTATCAAAAATACATTATAAAGTTATAAGATAAAAATTACAAGATTTGGAATGTCTTACCATAAAAAAAATACAATCCACATGAACTATAAAAATGTCCACTGCCATAAACATCTAGTATCTAAGAATCAGACCCTAGTACTCACCTTTTGAATATTTAGTGTCAAGTAATTTATCAAGTTTCTAATTCTTATACTAACTTTATCAAGATCACATACCATGTTTTCTCATTCTACCACCAAATGGGTTTCTAAATGTGCATTTAAATCAACCTTAAATTTTTCTAGCATATAATCCCCTATTTTGCTAATTGTATTCAATATAACTTTGATCCATTCATTATAGATTTACAATAACACAATCAGTTCTACCCATGTCAAAATAAAGAGCTATATACTTAACCATAGAACATTGCATACATTTGGACAAGCAATTTCAATGGTGAAAAGTCTCTAACTACTAAAAAAAATAAAGCCATGACCAAAATACTTAGTAACAAGTATTTATATTTATTTATATCTAATCATTGTCATGAAAATGTTTCTAGTAGATTGATCGACCTTAATTTGTCACAATGGTTATGTTATGCAATTTTCAATGTCCAAGACTGGTCTATCTTCCATTTTTGTTCACTTTATTTTTGAATCAATTCTCAAATCATTCAATGAGTTCATCATGTCCACATGGTTTTCTTGATCTCAACTCTATGAACAAGCCTAGTTAAATAGGTAAAAAAACTAAGATACAATTTAGTGACTAGGCTTATCTCATCTTCTGTTCACCATTATACCTAGAAAGCAATGCATCAATCCTTGTCTAATGAACTTTCTCTTTCAAATTATGATTTTTTTCTTGACTCAAGACCTAAAATGTTTTGATTATATTTTTTACGCTTTTTTATTCATGTTATTCATCTTATTCTTTATCCTAGAAGGAACTATAACATTCAATTTGCTTTAACTTAGAATTATTATGAGGGATGTTGGCCAATGAGATGTCTTATTTTTGGGTGCAAAAAATATGTATGAAAGTTTTGGGGGGGAAAGGTGTGAGGTATTTAATGGGATGATTAAAAAAATATGATTTGTTGCACTATGATTAGAGGAAATATTTGGGATGTTATTGACATCGTATATTTGTTTGAGGTAAGTATTGAATGCAATTGGCAACACGGGGGATTATGAGTTAAATGCAAAGATTTTATATCATACAAATTTGGGGGTGAGTTAAATGTATCTATCAAACTTGGTTGTCGGTAGCATGGAAAAATAGGGTTTATGATTTTTCCAAAGTTAGTGGGAGAGTTGGAGAGGTACTAGAGTAGTTTACATTAAATTTTGGATTGATACCATACTTAATTGAGATGGGGGCAATTAGTAACATTAATTTTGGATTTGTTATTGGTATGAATTTGGAGGAGAGACTATTGAAAATTTTTAGTTTGTGGATATTTTACTAATTTTCATTTTCCTTGTGAGTGAAGAATTGGCAAAGAAGGTAGGGTTTTTCATAGGAATTGGGTTTGTAACTATGACCTACTTTTCTTTCTATTTGGCTTTTGTATTATATCTTGATAGTGTTTTTAGGTTTTATATACTCATAGATTAGGTCTACTATTTTATTGGGTAATAACTTTACCACATGACTTTGTTTTTTTTGGTTTTAGGGTTCTTATTCAACTAAGGGTTTAATTTTTTGGCTGGATTGGAGTAACCTATTTAGGGTTTGAGGAAATTAGTCTCATTGATTTTAAAATTTTGATTTAGTATTTGTGTAACACCAAAAAAAAATTAAATAAGTTAATTTGTAATAATAATATAGAATTAGCTACATTATGCATTACACATGTTTTATAAATCATAAATCACCCCAATGCCTTATTTAATACAAGTTGTTGCATCTTATTTTTCTTTTCTTCCCAATTTTATTGATTGCTTCATTCTAGCAATTGATTCAACACATATTCATGATTTAATCTTGCAATATGGCTCTGACATCTTCATTATATCATCTATGTTGATTGTTCACAAGTTTGACATAGATGCAATTAATGGCATTCATTTTACTTTTGATGTTTCCAAGCATGTAGAGAGGAGACTATTGATACTTTACATTTTGTCAATTTATTTACTTTTTTAAAATTTCATTAGAATTTGCTTCATGTTATTTTCTAAGAGATATTGATAATATAATAAGCATGAAGTTCAATATTGTTTCTTCTAACAAGAAAAAAATATTTACAAGGGATTAATATTTGTAATTTATATATGTCTTTGTACACACACACACACACACACACGTTATGCATTCTAGCTTGTAGTCCTTTATATGTCAATAATTTTAGATACAATGATCAATGAATGTATTTATATTATAAATAAAAAAACTTATTTATATATGTGAAAGCTATTGAATATGCCTTGTATTTCTCAAAACAACTTACTAGAAAATGTTTTATTTTCATTGAACATTTGCTTTCTTTGGAAGTCTCATCACAGGCCTAAAAAAATGATATTTTGAGCTCAAAAATGTATTTATTATCAATAATTATGTTCCTAAAATCTCCTTGATAACTTACAAATTTTAATTAATGGTTTGAGAATCATCTTTAAATCACCACAACATATGCTACAGATCTAGCCATTGGTGTCTCAACACATGATCAAGTCTTTTCTTTTGAAGCTACAAAGAAACAACCTACAATATTTTATCTAAAAATTAATGATAAGCAAATGAAGAAACAATATTAATCATGATTAAAGTTTATGTAAAGGTCATTTGGCATTGCAAATCTCTTTTTTTGATCTTAGATTTCAAAAGATAATAAAATTTATACTAGTTTTTTGGTTCACATGGAATTTGAAAGTTCCTCTTAAAAGTGAAAAATAAATGTTAATGTCTTGATAAATTAACTTGACCATAAGTATATTTTTTTGATTGAATGATAATTAATATGGATTGTCTATCATTATGATAAATTTTGATTTAGGGAACTTTCACTAGCCATAACTGCACAAAATTTACAAATTTCCTTTTCTATAAAGCATTTCATAAGTAACTAAAAAAAGGCTTTAGAGTACTCTTTTTATTCAATGTCTAATAGTGTAGAATTAAAAATGGTACACATCTAATCCCACTTCATTTTGATTCACCTTACCTGTGCCAGTGGTTCAAATTCTACAAAGCCACTAAATACTAAAAAAATCAAAATCACAACCAAAATACTTAGAAACAAGCATTTACCTCTATTCATGTCTAGTCATTGTAATGAAAATGCTATTACTACATTGACTAACCTTCATTTGTCATAATTTTTGTACTATACAATTATCTATGCCCAAGACTAATCCATATTCTCTTTTTGTGCGGTTTATTTCCCAAGCAATTATCCAAGCATTTCCTTGTCTCGATTCCATGAACATGCCTAGTTTGACAAGTAAAAAAACTAACATACATTTAAATCACTAGGATTATTTCATCTTCTAAATACCACTACACCTGGAAAACAAAGAAACAAATGGTCATAGCTAAGCATAAATATTTATTTTTCTTGTATTTACACTATTCTTAATTTCTGTATCAAATTTTAGGCTACAACAAAAATTCAAAATGCATGCTATAATCTTCCCAACCCAAAAATTCAGAAATGAAGCTTAATAGAACCTATTTAGTGCTATGTCCAAGCTCTTTATTTCAATCCTCTTCTAGTGATATTTTTTCTCTCTAATTGATACATGCCTAGATGTTTTGATTCTAGTTTATATGCTATATTATTCAAGTCAATACATTTTGTTCTTACATTTTCTAGTGGGTACTCCAGTTCAATGCCTTCCTACATGGTTGGCCTTTAATGTTTTCCTAATCCCAAAATATAATTAAACAATTTTATTTCAAAAGATAATATGTAATTAGGTACACTATGAATCACACATGCTTTATAAGTTCATTTTTCTTTTCTTTTCATTTTTCTTCATCCCTCCAATTCAACAGTTTCTTCAACAATTATTAATGATTTAGTCCCAAGACATGACTATGATATCTTTATTAGTTCATCTCATATAAATTTTCATTAATGTATTTATGTCATGTATCTAAGTAGGTTTTCCTGTATACTAAGCAATGCCTTTCATGAAATAGTAACAATGGAGAAGACTTATTTTTCATCAGCAATAAGGTAATTGTAACATGATCATTTCATTCATTATAAATTCCATTAGAACCATCATGTTGGTTTCAGACACATTTAATATTTATGGTATAGGGACATAAATTTATTATATCCATGTTTATAATCACACATACATACATATATAAATAGTTAGACAAAAGGATCCTTGACAAATATTTAAGTAATCTGGATGCTAAACTTATAAAATATCTCATGTTTTGGCCCAATGAATGTTATTTAAAGTGTTGAGTGGAACTAATTAAATGTCATTACATTGCAAAGGTTATTATCTATTTGAAACATGCTTTTTCTACCAAAAATCACCATTTTACTCTAAATTTAATTAATGCTTTATATTCTATTTATAGACTATATAACTAAGAAAAAGAAACATGGTTTTATGAATGTATTTTGATTTTGAATTTTAACAAAAGCTAAGTTATACTATAATTTTTATTGATCTTGGAATAACATGCTATTGTGTTCATGCTTACATTATGTTGATGCCTCTAAATGTATCACAGGGGTTCTTAGTGTTCAAAGATCACTTCTCATTTAGAATTCCAAGAATTTAAAGCATGAGTAGTAAGTTTTGGCAAGTTAGGTTACCTATGGTGAAATAGCAGTAGAGTAATGTATGAATGTTCCACAAAATTTATAATAATTTATGGTTGGGATCCAGCATGGTCCAATCCTTATGAAGTATGAAGTATCTATGTTAATGCTAGTGAATTATGATCAAAATTTAAGTTACAGATTAATCTAATTGGATATTATAATGAAATTTAAGCTACAATGATCTGGTTAAAAAAGAAGCAAAAGGGAAGGGTAAGGTAGAAAGAGAATGTGTGATTGTTGATCCTTGACTCAAATATAATGACAAAGTTTGAATTAGAACTGAACCTGCATTTAACCATTATATGATGCAAAATAGCATAAGCTCAGATCTCACCACATACCAAGAAATTTTTTAAGGATAATATAAACTCATACAAGTAAGAACTAGATTTTACTTTAAAGGTTTATTACCAAACTCAAATAACATAAGCACATCTGAATATAAAATAAATGAAATGAAGCAAATTCAAGATCCTTCAACCAATTTAGCATAGGCACAAATTAGCAAACCTATATCACAAATGCAAATTCAAAATTCAAAGAAACTATTCAAATTCAAGCTTTAAAACCAACAATTAAAATAAATCTATATTATAAATTGACACATCAAATTTGGACAATATTTGTAAAATTCCTTGACTATAGTAATTGCTCCAAGTATACAAATTTTGCTCAAAAATCTCCCCATTTTACAAGATGGTAATATTTCCTTTTATAGAAAGACCAGGCTATGTATTGATTAGTTATGAGATATAAATGTACAAAATATAAGGACAACTATCCTTTTTTAGAAAGTTCTAGAATACACTTGCTTTTCAAAATGAGACTGACCTAGAGGTAAATATGCTAACAGACTAGCATATGCCTTTACAAAAGAATATTCCTATTTCAAATATTAATATGTTTATACAAAAAGGAATATAAACTAATTGGTAGGCCCATTGCTAAAGGGTCTCCTTTTTACTCTTGCATATGCTCCATAACCCTTTGATGTTATTCTTTAACAAGCTCCAAATCTATAGCTAGATTTAAGAGGCAAACATCTTCTTGGTCAGCTAAGTCCTCAAAATCTCTGTCATCCTTTGCCATAGCTTCTTTGATGCTTCTAGCTTCTACAATATTTTCTTTAGCAGTGAAGATCATACCCAAATTTTTCCTATTATCACTACCTAATTGACCCTAGCTTTTTTCCTTTTACTTCCTACATCACCAAAGTGATCCTATGCTTATATTTTGCATCATCAATGATTCCCAAGGCTATAGTCTTGGTAGAATTAGCCAACATGGTGCCAAATAGTTGATTAATTTGGGAAATCAACTCTTCATCATCCCAAGGGAATCTGTCTAAGCCTGCTGACTAAGAAATTGAACTTTGGATCTTATCTACCACTATCCCCAATATATCATTTAGGTGGGATAGGTTAATGGTTTTGAACTTAGGAATCCTATTCCTAATCAATATATTAATGAGATCCCTTATTTTTGCCTCTGCATCCTACCATTATGTTATTATTACTTTGGCCATCTCACTCTATTGGCTAAATGCATCTTGCCTTAATTTCATTTATTTTAAGGAATCATACATATCAAAAAATGATGCTTCAAATATATTTATTACAATCTTAAGCACTAATAATATAGCCTACGTCTCTAATTTCTCCTTTTCCTTATCCAAATTATGAACCCTCTATTGCATTCCTCTAATGATATCTCTGACTTGACCTGAGTGATCCTTAGATAGGCTTTCAATATCTTCTTCTTGTATGGGCAATTCACCAGGATGCTACCCTCCAATTGGAGTTAAAATTATAAAGGGTTCAACCTTCTAGAATGTGAACTCTTCAATTCCCACCATGGCTTTTTTGGTTGTGACTCTCTCTAATAAAACTATCTATGGATTGAACTACATAGTAGTAGATGATTCTATGTATTGAGGTTCTGGGACGTCTACTCTTGTACTAATTGATGCTCCTAGAGAATCCATTTGTTTTCTCTCTAGCCCTACAATGGTTACTATTATTCTCTCTTCCTACTCTTTTATTAAGGCCCTTATCCATGGATTGATATCTTCATGCACTTCCACATTGATAGATTGGGTTAGAGCTTATGAATGGGACAAAGAAGGGATTTTATACATCTTCTCATAGACAAAACAATCAAGGATGATTGGCCCATGAATGGGTTACCCCTCACTAAACATGCTGATCTCACTTATGGGATGAGTGAGAGTCAACTTTGGCCTCTTTTATCTAATAGGGAAAATTGCCAATTATGCTTTCCTCTTATTTGGTTGTGCCACCGAGACTAGATCTAAGGTAACTTCCTTTCCTTTATCTTCTTACTCAGCCTCCTCTACTTGAGCTTATTGTTCTTCAACCTACTCTTCTTCTCCTTTAGATCCATATGCTTTAGTGAGGACCTTGAGGGTATCCTCCATGATTTCATCTATCTCCAAGGCAATCATGTCCAAGTGTTTAATAAGGGATGTTAGTTTTGGAGGGAGAGTTGAGGATGAAAGTCCCTCATCAGGTCTTTCCTCCAACTTATCCTTACCATTGATTTGTATAATCTATCCTTGGGGTTGTGGTAGATCCATTTGGGGATGTTACTGAGGGGCCTAAAAGGTCTAGGCAACAAATGATACTAAGAGGATGCATTTTCCATATGTCCCCTAGTGGTTTTTCATCACTAGTCAATCTTTGCACAAGTTTAATATTGTGATTTTTGAATCTAGCTAGTACTTATTCAAAATTGTTGGCCTTGATATAGAGAGCATCATAAAGACTAAGATGATGCTCATTGACTAGCTTGGGTAGTTGTTTTCTCTTCAAATGGTTTCCCACTATGTTATTGGGATCCCAATACCTGAGGTCATCCAATTGAAACATAAAGGAATCCTTATGTCTAGCCATGGTGTCTAAGTATTCCCAATCCTACAAAACTATTCTTTCAATTATCAAAGGAAAAGGATGAAGGAGGCCTTCATTTTCTCCTTATATAATCCATCATCACCATGAAGGATTTAGGGTGTAATTTCCTATTCTTCTAGCTTGTTTGGAACATAAATGGCAACCTATAGGGTTAGGTCAAAATTCCCTCAATTTTGATTATAGTGCAATATGGGTAAAGCCAAATATCTCATATTAGTTCCACATATTTATTGATTAGAGGGCTTATCATGGGCATAGGGATCCTTTTGATGGATTCTACCAAATTAGGCTAGACACAATCATAAATGAACTGCATGTGATGTCTATATTTGAAGATATGTAACTTTGAATAATGGTGGGAGATTATGAATCTATCCTCAGGTGACCAGTTTTTTATGTGAGAAATCTGGGTGGAGGCTAGAAGAGCATCCAATAGGTAGGACATCATGAAAAATTATTTGTTGGTCTTCCTCTTGATGGTAGTAAATTATTTCCCTAGGTGGATACTAATCATATCCCCAATTAGAAGAATGAGCTCTTTCTCTACCATAAAGTAGACATAAGACACCTAGCTCTTATTAACATATGTGGTTATAGGGGATCCATATATTATATTTAATAGGGTCATGATTAAAATAATTGATTCCCTAAATTGGAAAATTAGGATTCTTCCCTCAAAGTCCCAAAATACATGGTTTCCCTAGAGCAACCATGGCCTGAGGATGGTATCTAGGTCATTCTTACGAGTCCATTCTTTGATTGTGGGTAAGTCCACATGAGGTTTTGGGAGGTTATAGTACCTCTCAAAGGATAATGGGGAAATATATTCCACTCTTTTGGAGCTAACCTCATGAATAATCCAGTCATTATCAATTCTATAATCTACAAAAATGGGAGCTAGGATTTTAATGTAATGGAGTACCTCTAGTTTGGCAGTAACATGATGGAGGCCAGCCATTTGAACTGCAACTAGGTCATAGTATCTTTTGTTAATAGAAAAAATACTTTGATCCTCCTTAGTAATGTATTTCATCTCCTCTATAGTCCATAAGAGCTCATACCAATTCCTGTTACTTTTGTTTAGGGCTGCAGTATCTAATTGAATATCTTTTAAAACTCTTCCTTTGCTATTAGTAGGTAGGTACAAATCCATCTCGTCTCTCAATTGTTATCTGTGAGCTACCATGGCTTCTTGTGTTTGCAAATTTCTCCCAATTTATATTGCAAATGGTCTCTGGTATAACTCCTTCATGCTCAAATTATAATTGAACTTATTTCAGATTTATGTGGTCACTCTAAGTTTACTTAGGGTCTCTTTTATGTAAGTCTTAGGGTTTTGGAGCTTTAGTGGTGGTATCTTATTTGGGCATAGACTTATACATGCCTCATATATGATTTTGAACTTCACCTTTATACCTTTATATTTTGAACACACAAGATCTCTTATTTTGTCATTTTGTGCTTATGTGGAGCTTATTTAGTGTAAATATGACAATTTTCATGGAATTTTTCATAAATTCCACTAAGCACTAGCCATTGGCATTTAAAAATGCCCATTTTTTTTCACTATTGGATCAAGATCATAGATTATCATGGATTTTTTTATTATGATCTAGGCCCCTACTTGTTATTGGTCTTTTTTGGTCTTGATCCCCATGATTGTGCCACTTAGCACCTCCACGGGCCTTCTGAGCTCTAATACCTTTGTCAATCATACACTAAACATGTGTTTTCCATGCATTGAGCCCTTGGGATCTTGGAAATCTATTGAAAATTCACCAATGATTTAACACCATTGGATCATCCTTTGTAATGAAGTGCGAGCCATTAGATCCTACAACATGTACAAGTTTTAAGTTAGTACATAGACGTAAAGGTTTTTAGGTTGAAATTATTTTACCTAAGTCTATTCCATATTAATAAACACAAAAATACTTGGTTAAATCATTTTAAGCTAAGTTTTAAATCAAAATAACTAGGTGAGGACTTAGGCTTAAATGCCTTAGGCTAAGGTTCATTTTGTGTTCATTAAACACGAAATGAACTTTAGGCTAAAGTGTTTATGTCTAAGTTTTCTAAGGTTTATACAAAAGGGGGACCACATTAAATATTTTAAGCCAAAGTATATGTTGTATTGAACAAACACAATGCATACTTTGGGCTAAAATACTTATGCTAAGCATTTAGAACATGCCCAAAGGGGTTAAATTGATATATAAGGACATAATGCTAGATTTTGACATGGAGTTGTATTGTATTAATAAAAAAATAAAACCTTTGGTTAAAAACATTTGGGCTAATTTTCATGTTACAAAGACCCTTTTTAAAAAAAGACTTAGTATAAGTCTCTAGCCTAAGGTTCATGGCATTCAAACACATGTAATGGGGACCTGAGGATATAGACTTAAACTAAATTCATTTATGATTATATATTTAGACTATGATACCATTTCAATATTTGCAGTTCAAAGATTTCAAGTGTTTGATCATCTTTCGAGGGCTTCTATTCATATGCAATGCTATTTATGAGATTTTTAGCAACATTTTGGAGTATATCTTGGTCCTAAGAAAAATAATTCATTAGCTTAAATTTGACGGTCTCACAGACATCAAATACGTCCTCTTGGGCATCAAATGATGGTTGCATGAACATTAAATTTAGGCTCATGAAGTTCTTAGTTTTGATGGGATTAAAGTTGGTGGTCACAAGGACATTAAATACATCCTCATAGATGTCAAATGACAGTCACGTAAATGTAAAATTTAAGCTCATCAAACGCCTATGTCCTAATGTGGGAGTGCCACATGACGACTCTATAAGGCTTTCCAAGATCTCAGACTCAATTCACTCCATCTGATTAAAAATCATGATGAATCAAGAGCCATTTAATCATGATCTAAGTAGTCACACACTATTAGCTCCATTTAATAAATGGAACTCTTTGATTTTAAGTCTTGAATGCAAGAGTTCCATGTGGTGACTCTGTAGAACTCTTGGGGCTTTTGAATTTTCAATGGTCTTCACTCCATCTAATCTTTAGTATGTGATGAAGCAAGAACCATTAATCAGAATACAATTGCTTGAACATGATTGGTTTGAAGGACTAAGTGCTTAGTTTTATTGGGATTTCCTCTCATCATCTGATTGAAAGGCCATGAGGAAGCATAGATCGTTAGATCCTATAAAATGCATGATATTTAAGTGAGACCTAGGGTGAAATAATAAAGACTTAGGCTAAAGCCTTAAGTCTAAATTCTTGTTTGTGTTAAAAAACATGAATTGGGCCCTAGAGTTAAAAATTTAGGCTAAATAAATAATAAAGGGACCATGATAGACATAAAAGGACCCTGCAAACATGAATATTAGGCTCAAGTAAAAATAAGTCTTAGGATAAAGTGTTAAGGCTAAGGTCTCATGTATGTTAATGAACATGAATGGGGCCTTAGAGTTAAGACATTAGGCTAAAGTTTTAGCAAAGAGGATCATGCTAAAAAAGGATCCTAGTAGACATAAAATTATTGATCATGTTAGAAATACAAGAAATAAAGAGGGAAAATAAAAGGGGACCAAGGCATGATTTTTAGGCTAATGTTTTGTTGTGTTAAAAACATGATCAAACCTTAACATAAGAATTGGGCTTAAGTACAAAACAAGTTAAAATATTCCCACCAATTTACTCCTGTCAAATTCAAATTTGAACCAGGGGTTTATACCATGGTTTTAAAACATGAATCTTCAGCAAGGGCTCTATGAAACTTGTAACTTAAAGACATGAAGACCAATCATTATCAATGTTAAGCAAGTTTAAAGCAAAACACAACTCAGTAAGCCAATCTTATCAAAGTGGATGATCTTCAAATTTTAATAATGTTCAAAATAAGCCATGCTTTTAGGGATAAACTTCAAAATATCTCAAGGCTCCTAATTTTTCAAAAATGGGGGTATGTTGACCTCAACAAATGGTGACTTCTAGGGAAACATAACAATGTGTTAGAACCTAGAGACTCTGATTTAGATAAACAACTAAGTCATCTGCTCTATTTGATCAATGTCATTATCTAGATCAGTTTATGGTTGAAACAAACCTTGCATGTATAGAATTGGGATCAAACATTAAAACATAGCCATGTTGTATGTGTGATTTGATTCCACTTACTCTTTTCCATTAGATTTAGGAGACAACTTCCAAGTTTCATGTCTTTAATCACTAACACTAACATAGATCATGTTTAAGTATTCATTAAGAACCATGATTCTAGCTTAGGGATGGTTTAGGCATTACTCTACTATCAGCCAAACATCCATAGCCCTAATAGAGATACCTTTGGCTTCACTCATGGCCTTTCTCCATTGCTAGCTAGGCATCCATAGCCATGGTGGAGATTACCAAAATCACCTATGCTTGAAAAGCTTTTGGTTTTGCATTGCATTCTTTTTTTTTTGTATTTTTTAGATATTTTATGCTTTCAGCAAGATTGGGAACTAGGGTAGCCAAGTTTAAGGATTCGATCAAGTGTTTGATCCTTAGAGAATCACCTGTGGCCACAAACATTGTCCTAGGCAAGGATGTTTATTAAGTGTAAGCATGATTATGTATCAATAGTTTAAGTTTTCATCCTATAAGTGCAAATCTTCTTAAAACCAAACTTAGGTCAAGACAATGTTCAAGTTCTCATTAAATAGTTAACCTATTCATTAGTCCTTACCAGTTTCTTCAAATCACAAAATTAGGCTCATATTTCAGATCCATGGTCTGTACATATATCAAGTTCATACCCACATTCCTAAACTTTTGGATTTCAAGAAAACTAAATAAACTCTGAGCTCAAGGTTATCCAAAAGGACTTATTAGAAATAAGGAATAAGGTAACCAAAGCAAACACCCAATAAAAGCAATAAAGTAAACACACACACACACACACACACACACACACACACACACACACACACACACACAAAAGAGACAGGAAGGAAAGATCTAAAAAAACTAACTAGCCTACCTATAATAAGTCTAACCATCTTACAGTTTAATCCATAAAGACCTTAGGAGGAACAACAAAGAAGTAATGCTTAAGGTACTGCCTATTAGTGGGTGTGTGAATTCTACTCCTTATAGATCCTTGAGTTTGAAGGTGTTGTTTCCTAATCTGTCTGTAATTTGATATGGGCCAATCCAAAAAGGTGTGAATTTTTTATGCTTGTCTTTAGGCTCAAATGCTTTGTCCCAAAGGAGAACCAAGTTCCCTTATCTAAACACCTTGATCTTTGAAATTTTATCAAACCACCTCTTTACCATGGATTGATTTCTATTAAAACTAATAAAGGCTTTCTCCCTTACATCTTCCATCTGAATGATGTCTAACAATATTGACTTTGCAAGCTCCTGGCTTTCCTCTATATACTCTTACATGAATTTGAATGTGGGAAACTTGAGAGTAATAGGGAAGATAGGCTCTTTTCCATACACCAATAGGAATGGTGATGACTTCAAGGCTTGCTTGATTCTTATCTTATCTACCCATAAACCTATACTTGAGGATTTTGTGACAAGTCCTAGGCTTGTCTGTAACAACCTTTTTAATTGCCTTCATTAAGTTCTTATTAGTGGATTCAAAGACTCCATTCCTCAGGGATAATGTTTGGATGAAAACTTGAGACAAATTCCATTATCATACACCCATTCAGTCATCTCTATGGATGTAAATATAGACCCATTGTTCACACAGTAGAGAGACCAGAGTTTTAAATCTACTACAAATATTCTCTTCTAAGAAACTGATCACTTCCTCCATCTTGCATTGTTTGGTGGCTACAACTTCAGCTACTTTGTGAAATAATCTATGGAAGTCAAGATGAATTGTGACCTTCAAATTAATTTGGGTTGATTACCCCAACAAAGTCCAACCCCCATTGTGCAAATGGTTTATTAACCATACTATTTGTGAAGGCATTGATACCTTAGGCTCCTTGGTGCTAAATATTTGGCAAGAGTGACATTATCTCATGTTCTTGTGGTCATCCTTGAAAATATATGGCCAATAGTAGATAAATCTAAGGATCTTATGGGCTATAGTCTTCCCAGATGGGTGTGCATTGCCAAGCTTCTCATGAAAGCTGCTCATGATTTGGGCAGCTTCCTCTTTTGAGACACACCTCAGATAGACCCCTTCAAAGTTATTTCTATATAAGACCCCATATTTGATCAAATAATGGGTTATCTTGAGCCTTATATCCCTCTTTTATTCCCTTGTTAGTCCCATAGGATAGGTACCATTAATTAGTAAATGAATGATGGAATCATACCACTCACTACCTCAAAAGTTTTATTGATCCAATTGCATAATATTTAATCTAGGGATAGTATTATAAATCATTTGGATCAATCCTTGGCACTTTACTAGCTTTTCCATTTCATTTCTATGTCATATTCTTGCAAAAATGACATACACTTACCTCTATGTTCTCCAAGCTCATTTTGGCTCAACATAATCTTTGTGGCAGGGTCAGGTAGAATAACATGCACCTTATTTCTAAGGATATAACACCTAAATTTATTTACTACCTTAACTAATGCATTATTAAAGTTAGTACTCATAAAATCTATTGAGTGGTCACATCCATCAAATTTCTAAGTTAAAATTTTAACCATAGTATGGTCAGAGACAAAAGAATAGAGATAAAAGTCCTTTGAAAAGTTAGGACTTATCAAGACTGGAGCTTGGCCAATTGCTTCTTTGATGTCATTGAATGCATTTATAGATTCTTCACTCCATGAGACCTTGGAATCCTTCTTTAGCATGTCATTCAATGGCTTGACAATCTCTGTAAAGCCAGAAGTGAACTTTCATACAAAGTTTATCTTACTAAAGAATTAGCTCTTTTCTATTGTTTAGAGGTTCTATTATAGATATAGCCTCCACCCTTTTAGGATCTATAGATATCCCATATTTAGTTATGACATGACCCAAAAATTTGCCTTTAGTAACACAAAAGATACTTTTCTTGGTATTTAATTAAATTCCATACCTTCTGCATCTCTCAAACACTTGTTGTAAATGTATAAAGTAATCTTCCCTATTTTTTATGAAAAATGGTTAGATCATCCATATATATAATGATGCACTTACCTATCAGACCTTGAAAGGCATGGTCCATGGCCCTTTAAAAAATATCCTACATCGATTAGCCCAAAGGCATCCTTTTGTAAGGAAAGGTTCCCCTCTTGGTTGTGAAGGTTGTCTTCATCCTGTTTCCCTATCAATCAAAACCTGGTTGTAACCTGAAAAGCCATCAAGAAAAGACATCATAGCTAAACCTGTAACAACTTGAATCACTTGATCAAAAGAAGGAAAAGGATTGTTATATTTTTTAGATGCTTTATTTAAATTCATAAAATTAATATAGAGTCTGATTTTACCATTTTTCTTCCTGACTGTCACCAAATTAGCCACCCAGGTAGAATTCCTAATGAGAAACATAATTTTAGCATCTAGTAATCTCTTGACCTCTTTAAAGATCATTGGTTCTAGGATAGGTTTCATAGGTATTTAGTTTTGTTTGACAAGTTTATAATTTTATTTTAGGGGTATAGTATGGGTGATGACCCTTGGATCAAAGATCTTTAAGTCATCATAGGACCATGCTATGACATCCTTATACTTGGTTAGAAACTCTTTGGCCTTCTTATTCTCAATATTGGTACAAGATTTTCCCATGTTAACAAGTTGGGTTTGATCTTGGGGGCCAAGATTAATTTCATTATAGTCCTTCCCACTTACCTTGGGAATCTTATAAATCTTAGCTAGTTTGTCTTGGTCAAATAGCCTCTCTAAGGAAATCATGCCCTTGTGAATTTTATTGCCATTTAGCTGAATGAATTTGCCATCAAATTTATCCTCCTTAAGTGTATTTTCATTAGTCTCATCAACAATTTGAGCCTCAAATTCTCCAAAATCAGTCATGAAATCTAAGATTTGTTGATCATCATTGAAGACTTGAAAATGAATTACATTATTAGGGAATGAAGGACAAGGCATCATCTCAATGTTGAAGTTGGGGGAGTCTTGGTTAGGAATGAGGTTGGCTATAGTAGACGTCAACTTATCAGTAGCTTGGTTCTCCTCTCTAGGGACATAGACAATGTTAAAGGCACCAAAAGACTTAATTAGATCCTAGACCCTAAACATATACCTCTTAAGGTATGAGATTTTGTATTGATATTTGTTTATCACTTGGTCGACCACTAGTTGTGAGTCACCATAGACTAGTAGTTCTTTAACCTTATTCTTTATAGTAAATTGCAAACCTAAGATAAGGGCCTCATATTCAATAAGATTTTTAGTGTAAGGGAATTGGAGTCTATAAGATGCATGATACTTCCTATCAGTAGGATAAATAAGGACAACACCTACCCTAGATCTAGCCTTACAGCTAGCCCCATCAAAATGTAGCTCCCAAGAATAACATGAGTATTTTTGGGATCACATACCTTTGTAGTCTATAGAGTGAAAACTCCTACATTTGAGTCAAGTATTTTGAGCCTTTCATTCATAGTAATGTACTTAGTGATCATGTGCTTCATCCTTAGCTCTCTTTTAATCATGATCTGGTTTGGCACTCCCTTCCAAGTCAGCCATAAATGTGAACAATTTGTAGACATGTGGCCATTTAGAGCTTTGGTCCATTTCTTGCTTAACAAGATCCCATAAACATCAAGAATATTAACAACTTCAATATCAATAAACTATTGTAATCTAAGCTCAGAAGATAATTACACATGAACATTTAATAACTCTTCCACTACCTTGACCCTAGATTTGTCTAATTGGGTAACAACCCTATCAAACTTTATAGGCATTAATACAAGTTGTTTTCAAATACCTACTAGAATGATATTTTTAGATGCACTAGAATTTAATAAATAATTTTGCAAATTCTTACCAAACATCCTGCCTATGAGTAGGAAAGGAGGAGACTCTACCTTAGCTTTGTGTATAGTCACATTAGCATGGTCAGCTTTGGGTGGCTTGTTAGACTTCTTTGATAATGATTCTAGTAAGAGGTCCCTTTATTTTACAATCTATGTTAATTCATGCAATGTGATGTTAGCTTTTATATTCTTCATGTCCTCAATAATATTAAAACCAGTCTTGTTTAAATAACTAGAAACATCAACATTAGGTTTAGAGGTATTTCCTTTGGGTGGCTTTGGGTCATTGCTTGAAGAAGTGTCTGGAGGAGTTCCGAAGTTATTTGGAGGCATTGAGGTAGTCAAGGGATGCCTCTGCTCTCTATTCCTCAAGGGATAAGTCTTCTTCAAGAATTATTGGAAGACTTGGATCTCCTTAGGGACATCATCAAGTTCATTCTTCTCTTGAAAAGGGAAATCAAAAGTCTCCACCATGAAGGCTTGATCAGATGATTTTGATGCAGAGGTACCTACATCACTATCCTTGTTAGGGACTACTTCAAATGTGTCTAATTCTTCCTAGAAAGCCTCAAAAGCCTTACAAAAATCAATGCAATCAATTTCACCATGCTTGGTTGTACAATGAACTCTACAATAATTAGGGAATGATATATCAATAAGATAAATGTCCATAGTTTTATTACCAGAAGATGGTTCATTAACCTTGTTATTGTGGAAACTATCATTTTGAAACCTATTGTTTGGCCTATTAAACCTTTGAAATGAGAAGTTCTGACTAGAGTTCTAGCCAGTATTACCTACTTGTTTCTGCAGTTAAAGGAAATTAGTGCTTAATTTTTGGACCATTTTAATTATAAACTCATTCTCATTCTTGGGAGCTTCAAAATTGTGAACCTGGTTATTGTTAGTACCAATAGCTGGTACTAAAGCTCTTTGATCATTTGCATTGAATCCATTAGTAGGATGACTCAAGAATCCTAAGTTTTGATTGGAAGCAACATGACTCAAGGGCAATTGATTTAGATTTGGGAGTTGGTTCAAGGCTAGAATCTTCTGGTTGTTACTAGGGAAGATGTTTAGAATGGGCATATGTGGATTGATTTTTGGGATAGAGTAAGCCATTTATCCCTGGGGATTCATTTAATCATTAATGATCACTACTTCACTATAAGCCTTGGCTAATGAAGTTATAGCTAGAATAGACCCTTTTAAAAATATAAACGTAATGGGATCTACTGCATCCTTGTAAATTTATAAAGCTAAAACATAATCAATTTTATAAGGTTCTATGGTCCTGATATACATTTTCTAAAATTTGTCATTAAAGGACCTTATAGGTTCACTTGCATCCCTTATAATGGTGGTGAAATGGTGGTATATGACACATGGATTGATAATTTTACCAAACTAGTCTATAAAAACATTAGTAAAACCATCTCAGCTAGTAATATAATTGTTAGGCAAATTCAAAAACCATTCATAAGCAACATCTTCAAATGTAAATGGAAATAATCTAGATTCTACATATTTATGCACAAAATTTAGTAACCTCAAAGTAGTTTTAAAAGATTTAATGTGCTCTTCAGACGTTAAAATACTAGTTATACTAAATGTTGGTAAGTAAGATTTAGGGTTATGTGGGAGATCGTGTACCACACCTAGTATGTTAATGGAAGAGTCTCCCAACCGAGCCATACCTGGATGAAGGTTGAATGCAAATGTACCTTGAAGAGGTGAGATTGACAAATTAATGTAGAAAAAATAGGCCAACCTTCCAAAGGCCATAAATTTTGACCCGTAACTTCATTTGAGCTCTTCCATGCATCAAAACATCCATATCAAAAAGTTTGATTCTATCTTAAGTGGATCTATCCACTTAGATTTGATTTCAATTTTTGGAGGCCATAACTTTTAACTCATAACTTTGTTTGAGCTATTCCATGCATCAAAATGACCGTATCAAAAATTTTGATTCTATATTAAGTGGATTTATCCACTTAGATTTGATTTCAATATGTTTTAGAGGCCAAACATGATTAACTAAGGGTCTAAAATTAATGTTTAATAATTTTTCTAAGAATTTTTTATTTTTAGAATTATATTTTTTTAGAACCAAACATCAAATTCAATTAAATTTCATCCCATATTATTAATTTTAGTATTTAGGTTATTTCAAGAAATTTTTAGATCCACATGTACTTGTATACAAAACTTACTATAAATAGCGGCTGCTAAAAATAGATATTTTTTTTGGATTTTATTCTTTAAAATTTTTGCATGTCAACTCTAAATTTTGAGTTGAGGCTTATTTAAGCATGGTGTGGGTTTGTAAATATTTCAAGTCATTAAATATGAATCAATACAAGTTATTATTCAAAATCTTGGCCTATTGGTAATTTTATTTATCTTATTAGTTTTTAGGTTCATTATCTAGTATCAGAGCAAGTACAAATATTGAAGGAGTAAAGAATGGCAAGAAGACAAGGAGGTGTTGTGTAGATAAACCGAACTATACAATATTTATATAAGTAAGTTAAAAAATTTACATAGATTATCACCAATCAATAAAGAAGACAAGGTGGTGATGAGGAAGACATAGATCATGATGAAAAAATTCAACAAGAAGAAGAATAGTAAGAGCAACCACCATCGATAGAAGAGAGGATGGTTTGGAATTTAGAAGAAAGGAATTAAGGAATCAAATTTGATGTTCTAGATTATGGAGGTAGTTTAAAACTAGAGGTGTTGATAGATTGGATGAATAGCATGGAGAAGTTATTCAAGTGAAAGACTATGAGAGAAGATAAAAAGGTAAAGTTTGCATGCACAAAATTCAAAGGTCATGCAATGATTTGGTGGGATCACTTACATAAAGAGAGAGAGAAAAGGTAAAGAGAAGATTAATTCATGGAAAAATATGGAAAAGAAGCTAAGGGATAAATTTCTTCCTGTGGATTATGCACAAAACCTATATATAATATTTTATAATTTGAGGCAAAAAGAACATAGTATACAAGAGCATAGAGATGAATTTTATAAGCTTTTCATACGAGTGGAGTATGAATAAATAGAAGAGCAGATGGTTGCAAGGTATGTAAATGGTTTAAAAAAAACTATTTAAGATGAATTAAGCATGCATAGAATACTTAACATGGAGGAAACTTATCAATTAGCTTTGAAAGCAGAAGAAAAATCAAATAGACAAAATTTCAGAAGGATATCTACTAGTCCAAAAAGAGGTGGATCCCATCCAATAAGTGGAAGAGGTGGGTTTAATACCACTAAAGGTGGATTTAATGCCAATAAAGGTGAATCATCACATGGTGTAGAAAGGCAAGATGATAACAGGCAAGGGTTTCAATACCAAAAAAGAGGAAGAATATTTTAGAGAGGAGAAGGTTATGGTGGTGCTAGAGGATGGTTTCTAAATCAGCATAGATCTTTTATTTGTTATAGATGTGGAGAAGAAGGGCATAGAACATTTGAGTTTTCAAACTATCAAAATCAAGAAAGGAGGCAAGAAGATCACCTAAGAGTAAATCTAGTTGAGTTTAAAATAGAAGAGTAGAATATTGAAGTTGCACCTACAGATGTAGGAGAGAATCTGATGATAAGAACCATAATCGCTCCAAGGAAGGAACAAGTATAGAATAAAGGAGGTGGTGATGCATGGCTGCGATCAAATATTTTTTGAACAAGATGTACTTTAGGTGGAAAGGCATGCAAAGTAATTATAGATGGTGGTAGTTGTGAAAATATAGTTTCTAAAGAAATGATTAAGAAAATAAATCTACAATGTAAAAAGCATCCTAATCCTTATCAAATTTAATGGTTTAAGAAAGGGAATGAAGTTATAGTAGATTAAAGGCGCTCAATCAAGTTTTCTATAGGAAAGGGTTATAATGATGAAATATGGTGTGATGTTATTCCAATGGATGTATGTCATGTGTTATTGGGAAGATTGTGGAAATTTGATATAAAATTAATTCATGATGGAGGAAAGAACACATACACTTTTTGGAAAGGTGGTACAAAGGTAGTTTTGTTACCTCTTAAAGAGGAAGAGAAGACAAAAAGCATGCTCTCTACTAAATAATTTATCCAAGATATGAAGGTAGAAGGTTGTTATTATGTATTAGTAGTAAAGAATGAAGAAACAAAAATAGTGCCAATACCAATAGAAGCAACAAGAGTATTAAAAGAATATGAAGATGTTATTCCTGATGAGTTACCAGATAGTTTACCATCAAAGAGAGATATTCAGTATCACATTGATTTGATTCTAGGATCAGCTCTACCCAATCAAGTAGCTTATAGGATGAGTCTAATAAAACATCCAAAATTAAATAAATAGGTTACTGAATTACTAAGGAAGAAGGTGATAAGGGAGAGTATGAGTCCTTATGAAATACCATCTTTCCTAACTCCAAATAAAGATAGAGGATGGAGAATATGTGTGGATAGTCAAGAAATTAATAAAATTACAATAAAGTATAGGTTTCCTATACCTCATTTAGATGATATGATGGATGAGCTTGTAGGAGAAAAATATTTTTATAAGACTGATTTAAGGAGTGGTTATTATCAAATTCAAATTCATGAAGGAGATGAGTGGAAAATTGTATTCAAGACTAGGGATGGCTTATATGAGTGGATGGTGATGCCATTTAGATTATCTAATGCCCCTAACACATTTATGAGGGTGATGAATACAGTGCTACAAACATATATTGGTAAGTTTATGGTTGTTTATTTTGATGATATTTTGATATTCAGTAAGACTAAAGAAGAACACTTATAACATTTGAGAATAGTAATAGATTTGTTAAGAAAAGATAAGTTGTATGCAAATTTGAAGAAGTGTAGGTTTATGCAAAATAGTTTTGTATATTTTAGATTTGTAGTTTTAGTAGATGGTTTGAAAATGGATGAAGAAAAGATAAAGGCAATTGTTTAGTGGCCTATTCCAAAAAGCATTATAGAGGTAAGAAGTTTCCATGGTTTAACAACTTTTTTCAAAAAAATTATTAAAAATTTTAGTAGTATTGTGCCACCGATAACAAATTGTGTGAGGGAAAGAATTTGCATGGACTAGAGCAACCACAAATTTTTTTGAAATTTTGAAGAAGAAGATTACAAAAAGACCAATTTTATCATTATCAGATTTTAACAAAGTATTTGAGGTTGTTGTGATGCTTCATTTGTGGGAATTGGTGTTGTGTTGAGTCAAGAAGGAAAGCCTATAGCATATTTTAGTGAGAAATTGAATGAGGTAAGAACAAAGTATTCTACTTACGATGTTGAACTTTATGCAATTGTGTAGGCATTAAGACACTTGAGGCATTATCTGGTGCCTAAGGAGTTTATCATATTTATAGATCATGAGGCTTTAAAGTATGTGAATACACAAAAGAAGTTGAATAGTAAGCATGCAAAGTGGGTTTATTTCTTGTAGGGGTGTACTTTTGTGTTGAATCATAAATCAAGAAAATAAAATTAGGTAGCTGATGCATTGAGCAGGAGGGTAGCATTATTAACTACTATGATTAGTGAAGTAGTTGGATTTGAATCTATCAAAGAATTATATGATATTGATCCATACTTTAGCAAGGTAGTTGAGAAGTGTAGGAATCCATTAATAGGTAGGACAAATGCTATTCATGATAAGTATCTTATGCAAGAAGGTTATCTCTTCAAAGAGAAACAATTATGCATTCCAGTTGGGTCTCTATGAGACAATATAATAAGAGAATTACATAGTGGTGGTTTGGTTGGACATTTTGGTAAGATGAAGATAATAGCTTTGGTGGAGGAAAATTATTTTTGGCCAAAGATGAAGAGATATGTGACAAGGTATGTTTCAAGGTGCAGAATATGTCATGTGGCTAAAGGGCATGTATAAAATACTTAACTTTACATGCTATTACCAATTCCATGAGGGTCATGGACAAATTTGAGTATGGATTTTATGTTGGGATTGCCAAACACACAAAGATGTAATTATTTAATTTTTTTTGTTGTAGAAATATTTTCTAAAATGGTTTATTTCATTGCATGTAAGAAAAACAATTATGCCACTAGAGTTGTAAAATTATTTTTTATGGATATTGTGAGATTGCACGGTGTTCTAAAACTATTATTTCAGATAGGAGCACAAAATTTCTAAGTCATTTTTGGAGGAATTTTTTGAAGAAGATGGGTACTAAGATAAAATTTAGTAGTATATATTACCCACAAATAGATGGACAAATAGAAGGTGTGAATAAGAGCTTGGGAAATTTATTAAGATGCATAATGGGAGAGAAGCCAAATCAATGGGATTTAGCTTTACCACAAGTTGAGTTTGCATATAACAATTCAATTAATAGATCAATAGGAAAGTCACATTTTCAAATTATTTATGGGAGAAATCCCATGGGTATTTTATATTTGTTATAATTACCGATTGTAGATCTAATTAGTGATGATGTAGAAGCATTTATAGAGCATATACAACAGTTGCAAGAGGGAGTAAGAAGAAAGTTGCAAGAAAGTAATGAAAAATATAAAGCAATAATAGATGTCAGAAGAAGATCCAAGGTATTTGAAAATTGAGAGTTGGTAATGGTTTACTTGAGGAAAGATAGATTTCCAAAAGGTACATACAATAAGTTGAAGTACAAAAAATTGGGCCATGCAGAATTATGAAGAAAATCAATGATAATGCATATGAGGTGAGTTTACCACAGAATTTTGATATATCACTAGTATTTAATATTTCATATTTATATGAATTCCATGGAAAAGATGGTGAAGATGATGATGATGAAGATGAAGAAGTAAATTGGGAGCAGCAGGTTTCAAAGAAGAAGAAAGAAAAAATAGTGCAAATTTTGGATATGAAGACAGTGAGCACAAGGCAAGGGAATTATAACAGGTATTTGGTGTAATGGGAAAGATTGCAGTAAGAAGACAACACTTGGATTATAAAATGGGAGATAAATAATATTAATAAAGACAAATGGTAGTAGTATAATAAAGCCAATTCATAGGAGCTGAGTTGTTTTCAACCTAAGGAGACTGATGCAGAAAAAATAGACCAATCTTTTGGAGGCCATAAATTTTGACCTGTAACTCTGTTTGAGCTCTTCCACATGCCAAAATGACCATATCAAAAAATTTGATTCTGACTTAAGTGGCTCTATCTTCTTAGATTTGATTTCAATATTTTTTAGAGGTCAAACATGATCAATTGAGGGTCTAAAATTAACATTTAATAATTTTTTCAAGAATTTTCTATTTTTAGAAATTGTATATTTTTAGAACTAGACGTCAACTTCAGTTGAATTTCATCCCATATGCTAATTTTAGTATTTAGGTTATTTTGGAAATTTTTTAGAGCCACTTGTGCTTGCATGCAAAACTTACTATAAATAGCGACTGCTAAAAATAGATATTTTTTTTAGATTTTATTTTTTTGAATTTTTGCTTGTTAACTCTAAATTCCAATTTGAGGATTTTTTAAGCATGGTATGGGTTTTTAAATATTTTAAGTCATTCAATATGATCAATACAAGTTATTGTTTAGAATCTTGGCCTTTTGGTAATTTTATTTGTCTTATTAGTTTTTGAGTTTATTATCTGGTAATATAATTGTTGGGCAAATTCAAAAACCATTCATAAGTAATATCCTTAATAGTAAAGGGAAACAATCTACATGCTACATCTTTATACACAAAATTTAGTAACCTTAGAGCAGTTTATAATATTTAATATGTTCTCCAGTAGTTACTATACCGGTTAGACTAAATGTTGATAAGTGCTTTTTAGGGTTATGTGGGAGATCATATACCACACCTAGTACATTGATTGAAGAGTCTCCTAACCAAGCCATACCTAGATGAAGGTTGAAGGCAAAAGTACCTTGAAGAGGTGAGATTGGTAAAGATTTGGAATGTTTATGCGTACCTTTATCATATGCCTGACTCTTTTATGAACCTCAAGTTCAAGCTATAGTTACCTTGTCTCTAAAATGTGAACTTGTTTGAATCCTTGGAAATTCTAGATTGACGAATGAAGATCTTATTTGAAAAATGATATATCAAGTTAATCTTCATGAAGAACAAGGATTAAATTTGCACATTAAGCTCATTTTTTAAAGATTATGTAAATAATAGAAAAGTACATAAACCTTTGACTAAGTTAGCTCAAAGACGTGCCCAATTATGCAAATATGGTCTACCTTTATAAGTCTAAGCTCAAATAAACTTAGATCTATGAAATATATGCCAACCTTTGATCAAAATAAGCTATCCTAACCTCAAATATTATGGATTCACAAGTCTCAAGCTATCTTTACCAAAAACAAGCGTCAAACCTCAAAAAACTTTGATCTTTGTCTAAGGAAGCACAAATATGGGACAAAGACCATAAAGATCAATGATATTTACACTTATAAGTAAAGAATTACTCAAAAGTACAAAGGGAACACAAAATCTTAGATCAAAATACACTAAGATCAACAAAGATTCAACAAATTTACAGAGAATGGGCCCTCCTTCTAGTGCCAATGGAACACTCTCCTATTCATGCCTCTAAATTTATCATAAGGGTTCTTAGTTTTCAAATAACTCTTCTCATTTTATAATGCCAAGAATTTAATGCATGAGTAGCAGGTTTTGGTAACATAGGTTTCCTATGATGAAATATCAGTAGAGTAATGTATGAATGTTCCATAAAATTTATAATAATTGATGGTTGGGAGCCATCATGGTCCAATCCTTGTGAATTATAAAGTATCTATGTTAATGCTAGTGAATTATGATCAAAATTTAAGGTAAAAATTAATCTAAATGGATATTTATAATGAAATATAAGCTACATTGATTTGGTTAAAAAAGAAGCAAAAGGGAAGGATAAGGTAGAAAGAGTGTGTGATTGCTGATCCTTGAATCAAATATCATGACAAATTTTCAACTATAATTGAACGTGCATTTAACTGATATATGGTGCAAAATGGCATAAGCTCAGATCTTACCACATATTAGGCAAATTTATAAGGATAATATAAACACATATAAATAAGAACTAGATTTTACTTTAAATATTTGTTACCAAACTCAAATAGCATAAGCACATCTGAAAATAAAACAAATGAAATGAAGCAAATTCAAGATCCTTCAACCAATTCAACATAGGCATAAATTAGCGACCATGTATCACAAATGCAAATTTAGAATTCAAATAAACTATTCAAATTCAATCTTTATAAGAAATAAATCTATATTACAAATTGACGCATCAAATTTGGATAATCTTTACAAAATTCCTTGAGTGTATTAATTGCTCAAAGTATACAAATTTTGCTCAAAAATCTCCCCATTTTATAATATGGTAGTACTAATTTTTATAAAAATACCAGGTAGTATACCATTCAATTATGAGATATAAATGTACAAAAGATAAGGACAACTATATTTTTTTAGAAAGTTCTAGAATACACTTGCTTTTCAAAACTAGAATGACCTAGAGGCAAATATATTAACAGACTAGGATATACCTTTACAAAAGAATATTCATATTTCAAATATTAATTTTTTTTTGCAAAAATGAATATTAACTGATTGGTGGGCCCATTGCCGAAGGGTCTCTTTGTTGCTCTTGCAAAAGCTACATAGGCCTTTGATGTTATTCTTTGACAAGCTCCAAATCTAAAATAGCTTCAGGAGGTAGGCATCTTTTTGGTTAACTAAGTCCTCAAAATCTCTATCATCCCTTACTATAGCTTCTTTGATGCTTCTGGCTTCTACAATATTTTATTTAATAGTGAAGATCATACCCAAAATTTTGCTATTGTCACTGCCTGATTGACCTTGGCTTTTACCCTTTACTTCTTGCATAACCAAAGTGACCCTATGCTTATATTCTACATCATCAATGATTCTCAGGGTTGTAGTCTTGGCAAGATTAACCAACATGGTGCCAAGTAGTTTCTTAATCTAGGCAATCACCTCTTCATCATGCATAAAGAGTCTATCCAACCCTACTGACTAAACAATTAAACTTTGGATCTTATCTACCACTATCCCTAATATAAGATTTAGCTAGGCTAGGCTAATGGTTTTTAACTTAGGAATTCTATTCCTAATCAATATATTTATAAGATCCCTTAATTTAGCCTTTGCATCCTGCCATTTTATTATCAATCCTTTGGCCACCTCACTTTATTGGCTCAATGCATCTTGCCTTAATTTCATTGATTTTAAGGAATCATACATATCAAAAAAGGATGCTTCAAATATATTTATTATAGTCTCAGGCATTGATATTATAGCTTGGGTCTCTTAGTTATCCTTTTCCTTTCCAAAAATATGAATCCTCTATTTCATTCCTCTAATAGCAGCTCTGACTTGAGCTAAGTGAGCCTTAGATAGGCTTTCAATATCTTCTTCATGTATGGGAAGTTCACTAGGTTGTTTCCCTCCAACTGGAGTTAAACTTGTAAAGGGTTCAACCTTATAGAATGTGAACTCTTCAATTCCCACCATGGTTTTTTTGGTTGTGGATCTTTCTAATCTAACTGTATCTAGATTGAACTGCATAGCAGTAGACAATTTTATGTATTTTGGAGGTTTTAAGACCTCTACTCTTGTATTTCTTGATGTTCCTAGAGCATCCATTTGTTTTCTCTCTAACCATGCAGTGGTTGATATTCTTATCTCTTCCTATTCTTTCATCAAGGCCCTTATCCATGGCTTGATGTCTTCATGCACATCCACATTGATAGATTGGGGCAGAGCCCATGAATGAGATAAGGAAGGGATTTTTTGCATCTTCCCATAGATGAACCAATTAAGGATGATTGGCCCATGAATGGGGTAATCCTCATTGAACAAGTTGATCTCCCTTGTGGGATGAGTGAGTCAAATTTGGCCTCTTTTATCCAATAGGGACAATTTCTAATTCTACTTTCCTCTTCTTTGCTTGTGGCACTGGGACTAGATCCAGGGCAACTTCCTTTCCTTTATCTTCCTACTTAGCCTCCTCTGCTTGAGCCTATGGTTCTTCAGCCTACTCTTCTTCTCCTTCAAATCCATATGCTTTAATGAGGACCTTTAGGGCATCCTCCACTATTTCATCCAGATTTAAGGCAATCATGTTCATGTTTTCAATAGGGGATCTTGGTCTTAGAGGGAGATTTGAGGATGAAGGTCCCTCACTAGGTCTCTCCTCCAACTTCTCCTTACCAATGATTTATAAAATTTATCCTTGGGGTTGTGGTAGATCCATATAGGGTTGTTCTTGAGGTGGACTAGAAGGTCCATGCAATAAATTATATTGAAGAGGATGCATTTTCCATATGTCCCCTAGTGGTTTTTCATCTATAGTTAATCTATGCATAAGTTTAATACTGTGTTTTTTGAATATGGCTAGTACTTATTCAAAATTATTGGCCTTGATGTGGAGAGTGTCATAAGGACCAAGATGATGCTCATAGACTAGCTTGGGTACCTATTTTCTCTTCAAATGACAACCCACTACATTTTTGGGATCCTAATATTTGAGGTCATCCAACTGAAACATAAAGGAATCCCTGTGCCTAGCCATGGTGTCTACCTATTTCTAATCTTGCAAAACTATTCTTCCAATTATCAAAGGAAAGGGATGGAGGAGGCCCTTCCTTTTCTCTTTGTAGATTCCATCAACACTATGAAGGATTTGGGATACAATTTCCTATTATACAAGCTTGTTATGAACATAAATAGGAAACATATAGGGTTGGGTTAGAATTCCCTCAATTTTGATTACAATGTAATCTGGGTAAAGCTAGATATTTCCCATTAGTTCCACATATTTATTGATTATAGGGCTTATCCTAGGCATAAGGATCCCTGTGATGGCTTATACCAAAGTAGGATAGACACAATCACAAATGAATTTCATGTGATGTCTATATTTGAAGATATGCAAATTTGAATAATGGTGGGAGATTGTGAGTCTACCCTCAGGTGACTAGTTTTTGATGTGAGGAATCTAGGTGGAGGCTAGTAGAGCATCCAATAGATAAGACATCATGAAAAATTGTGTGTTGGTCTTGCTCTTGATGGTGGTAAATTGTTTCCCTAGGTGGATACTAATCATATCCTTAATTGGAAGAACGAGCTCTTTCTCTACCATAAAGTAGACATAAGACACCCAACTCTTATTAACATATGTGGTTACAGGGGCTCTAGATATTCTATTAAATAGGCTCATGATTACCCTAATTCCCTCCCTAAACTAGACAATTGGGATTCTTCCCTCAAAGTCCCATAATACATGGTTTCCCCAGAGCAACCATAGCGTAAGGATGGTATCTAGGTCATTCTTATTGGTCCATTCCTTGATTGTGGGTAGGTCCACATGGGGTTTTAGGACCTTATAGTACCTCTCAAAGGCTAATGGGGAGATACACACCACTCTCTTGGAGATACCCTCATGAATAATCTAGTCATTATCAATCCTATAATATACAAAAAATGGGAGCTAGGATATCAATGCAATGGAGTACCTCTAGTTTGGCAGCAGCATGATGGAGGCTAGACATTTAAACTACAACCAGGTCATAGTATAATTTTTTTGATAGTGGCAATTCTCTTCTCATCCTTGGTAATGGATTTCATCTCCTCTATGGTCTAGAAGATATTGGACCAATTTTTGTTTCCATTGTTCAGGGTTGTAGTGTCCAGTTCGGTATCTTTGAAAACTCTTCTTTCACTATCTATAGATAGGTACCACTCCATCTCATCTCTTAATTTATATCTAAGAGCTACCATGGATTATTATGTTTTCATATTGATCACAATTTAGATTTCAAATGGTCTTTGTTATAGCTCCTTCATGCTCAAATCATGATTGAAGTTCTTTCAGATATGTGTGGTCACTCTGAGTTCACTTAGGGTCTCTTTTATGCAAGTCTTAGGGCTTTTAAGATTTAATGGTAGTATCTTATTTAAACCTAAGCTTATACATGTCTTAGATATGATTTTGACCTTCATATTTATACATTTTCTTTTTGAGCACAAAAGATCTCTTGTTTTTCACTTTATGCTTGTCTGGTGCTTATTTGGCATCCATCTGGCACTTTTCATAGTAATTTTCATAGATGCCATCTAAGCACTAGCCATTGGATTTTAAAATGCTTGTTTTGGTTCTTTTCATTGGATCAAGATCATGGATTAATGTGGTTCATTGATTATGATTTGGGCCCCTATTTTTCATTGGTCCCTTATGTTCTTGAGCCTCGTGGTTGTGTCACTTGGCACCTTCATGAGTCTTTTGAGCTCTAGTACCTTTGTCAGTCACACACTAAATGCATGTTCACCATGTGTCAAGCTTATAGGTTCTCAAAGATCTATTTAAAATTCATCGATAATTTTTCACCATTGGATCATCTTTCACAATGAAATGTGAGCCATCAGATCTTGCAACATTCACAAGTTTTAAGTCAGTACATAGACATAAAATAACTTAGGCTAAAATGCTTTTACCTAAGTCTATTCCAAATTAATAAACACAAAAGGACTTAGGTTAAAAACATTTTATGCTAAGTTTTAAATCAAAAGAGTTTAGGTGGGGACTTAGGTTTAAATACCTTAGGATAAGGTTCATTTTGTGTTCATTAAACATGAAATGAACTTTTGGATAAAGTGTTTATGTCTAAGTTTTTTAGGGTTTATACAAAAGGGGGACCACATTAAATATTTTAATTCAAAGTATACATTGTATTGAATAAACACAATGCATACTTTGGGTTAAAATACTTATGTTAAGCTTTTAGAACATGACCAAAGGGGTTAAATTGATATATAAGGACCCAATGCTAGATTTTGACATGGAGATATAATGTATTAATAAACACAATAAAACCTTTGGTTGAAAGCATTTGGGCTAAGTTTCATGTTACAAAAACCCTTTTTAAAATAAGACTTAATATAAGTCTCTAGCCTAAGGTTCATGACATTCAAACAAATGCAATGGGGACCTTAGGATATAGACTTAAACTAAATTCATTTTTGCATATATTTAGACTATGAGACCATTTCAATATTTGCAATTCAAAGATTTCAAGTGTTTGATCATCCTTCGAGGGATTTCATTCATCTACAATACCATTTATGAGATTTTTAGTAACATTTTGGAGTATATCTTGGTCCTAAGTAAAATAATTCATTAGCTTAAATTTGATGGTCTCACAGATCTCAAATATGTCATTGTAGGAGTCAAATGATGTTTGTGCGAATGTCAAATTTAGGCTCGTGAAGTTGTTAGTTTTTATGGGATTAAATTTGATGATTGCATGGATGTAAAATAAATTCTCACATACATTAAATGATGGTCACGTTAATGTCAAATTTAAGCTCATCAAACTCTTGTGTCCCAATGTGAGAGTGCCACATGGTGGCTCTACGGGGTCTCTCGAGATATCAAACTCAATTCACTCTATCCAATTAAAAATAATGATGAAATGAGATCCATTTGATCATGATCTGAGAAGTTTCACACCATTGGCTCCATTTAATAAGTAGGACCCTTTGCTTTTAAGTATCGAATGTGAGAGTGTCATGTGGCAAGTCCATAGAGCTCCTAGGGCTTTTGACTTTTCAATGATGTATTCATTCCATTTGATATATGGTCCATGATGAAGAGATAACCATTGATCATGATTTGAGTGCTCAAACATGATCGGTTTGAAGGATTAAGTACTCAATTTTGTCAAGATTTCCTTGCATCATTTGATTGAAAGGCCCTGAGGAAGCACGGATTATTAGATCCTAAAATATGCATGATATTCAAGTGAGACCTAGAATTGAATAATAAAGACTTAGTCTAAATCCTTAAGTCTAAAGTCTTGTTCATGTTAAAAAACATGAACATGGCCTTAGAGTTAAAACTTTAGGCTAAATAAATAATAAAAGGACCATGCTAGATAAAAGGAACCTACTAACATGAATATTAGGCTCAGGAAGAAACAAGTCTTAAGCTAAAGTGTTAAGGATAAGATATAGTTCATGTTAATGAACATGAATGGGGCCTTAGTGTTAAGATATTAGGTTAAAGTTTTAGCAAAGAGGATCATGATAAAAAGGGACCCTGCTAGACCTAAAACTGGATCATGTTAGAAATAAAGGAAACAAAGAGGGAAATTAAAAGGGGACCAAGGCATAATTTTTAGGCTAATGTTTGGTTGTGTTAAAAACATGATCAAGCCTTAACATAATAATTGGGCTTAAGTACAAAACAAGTTTAAAATATTCCAGCCAATTTTCTACCACCAAATTCAAATTTGAACGAGGGGTTTATGTTAGGGTTTCAAAACATGAATCTTCAGCAAGTGCTCCATGAAACTTGTAACTTAAATACATGAAGACCAATAATTAGTAATTTTATGTAATATTAAAGAAAAACATAGCTCAGTAATCCAATCTTATCAAAGTGGATGATCTTCAAAGTCTAATAATGTTCAAAATAGGCCATATTTTCAAGGTTAAGCTTCAAAATATCTCAAGGGTCCCAATTTTTCAAAAATGGGGGTATGTTGACCTCAACACATTACCCCTAAAATTTTATGAAGGAAATGGTACAATGACAAGGTAGATCATTTACCATTATACAAACATAAACAATAAACTACCACATTATAGATATCAAAAAATCTATTGTGTTAGCTTCTCAGCTTATTACCATAATTTTTTATGCCTAACATTGATCCATCTTCTCTTTTTGTGAATCTCATTTTGCAAGAAATTCTAAAAGAATTTAATAAGGTTATATTATATCCCTATTCATTATTTATGGTTTTTCAATCTCAATAATTGTTCACAATTCTAAACTCCACCTTGCACACATATGCATAACAACCTATTTTTAAACCACCAAAGACCATAAGAAGAGGAATCACTATATGCTTCCTAGTCATACACCTTATAATTACTCAAATAAATATTAGATTTGACACAATTGGTGTTAAATTTAAATTCATCTTTATATACTTGAGTACAATTTTGGACTCACTAGCCTCACCAAATTCTCTACCATGCCTTAATATGGCATATGCATAAGGTACAAGTCCCACATAATTAAAATTTAGAGTTAAGGTAGATTAAAAGTCAATATTTAAAGTAAAATTTCATACAATGTATTCATTATCATCTATTCCATTCCTATCAATTCTTTACTAGCTTATGAAGTTTAATTAATGATTTTTAGAGTCATCTTTAGAACAATACAACATATGTTGTAGGTATGGCCATCAATGTTTGGAAATATGATTAAGTCTTTTTCTCAAAAGTTAAAAATAAGTAGCGTATAGTATTTTATTAGAAAATTAATGATGAGCATATGAATAAACCATATGACTCATGTTGAAAGGATTTAGATAGGGCATTTGGCCTTGTAAATATCTCTTCCTCATACAGATTATGGTCATTGTCACAATGGTTGAACACCAAATAAATTTCAATGAATATGTTTTACTTATATAAACCATTTTTTGAAAAAATTTGATTTAGTTATATTGAATTCTAATGCTACTTTTCAAAAGCTAATAAAATTTAAACCAACTCTTTAGTTCATATGCATTTTGAAAATCCCTCTTAGAAGTGCAAAATAAATGTTTATGTCTTGATCACGTGTTTTTGATTGATGAAAAAACATTTTATAGAATCATTTAGAGAATAAAATTAACAATGGCAAAAAGTTATCCCCACTCACTACTACCCTCTACTTCCTGCAGGGACTTGGAACTTTACACCCTTGTTATATATATTTTAAGTTATACTATAGTCCACTTATACTAAAAGGGATGTAATATAACTAATAATGTCTACAAATGGATAATATTTGCATCTTTATCTTTTAGTAAATATAATATAATCATTTGCATCATTTCAACATTATTGTGAGTGTCTTGTCCTGAATAAAATATAACCATGTTTTCATTCAAACAAATCATTAAGATAACCTGCTAAATCATCATAATTTTATGATAAATATTTGTAATTAGGTATCCAAATGGAATATAATATCACATTACACTCAGGATTCAAAATATGCTACTTAAATTTATGTAGTTGTATGAGATTAGGATGTCAAGATTCATTCATTTGTCTTTGATTGATGGCAAGGAATAATACTAGTAGTTGTCCCAAAGGTGTAAATTATACCGGAAAGGATGGTGTAATTTTTTCTTTTGGTAAAGCAAGGTCTTGTAAAGGGAAAGAATGTAAATCAATGGATGCACCTCACTTGAAACCCAAGACCACTGACCTCATCTCACCTTTTGTGCACAATGTGGTATACAAAAATAATCTAATATTTTTGGTAGAGGTGACAAGGGAAATAGTGTAAATCAGCAATTGTACTTAACTCAAAACACACGACTACTGAACTTGTATTACCTTTTGTTAACCAAGTGTTGAAAAATAATGAGCTATGTATGGAGGATACTTTTAGTTTCATGTGAGCTCAAGTAATAGTTAAGTAGTGGGGGAAGGGCAAGGCCATACAAAACATGAAAGGAGTGAAATATTTAAATGTGAGATGGGTGGTAATGGTGAGGGGAAATTATAGGGTATTTTAAGAGATGGACTTGAAAAACTCTGAGTAGATACACATGCAAAGTTTAGTGGCATTTAACACCTATCAATGTGATTTTTAGCTTCCATCAAACTATTTCAATTACCCAATACATGATTAAAACAAGGGTAATCTCAATGAAAAATAGATTTCAAATATCTAACGACTCATCTTATATGTAGATAATGTATCATGTGTAAATTTAGACAAGTCTAAAAATAATTAGATGAAAAATAATTAGACAAAGATTATTAGATGAATCTAAAACCAATTAGACAAAAAATGGAAAAGGCTTCTTAAATGAAAGATGCATCTTATATAATCTAATCGACCAATACAGGTTGTCATATGCAAATAGATATGAATATAAATATTTACAATCTTGTTACATTCTCATTCTCAATAACACTTAATAGAAACCATTTATTCAATAAAAATAGTGTTTGATTCTCTTTATTTAATAATCAGAGGAAAGGTGAAATTATCGCTAGGACCACAAGCATTACCAATTTTGGGTAGTCTATTGAACCTAGGTTTGAATCCCCACCAATATTTGCATACTCTCTCCAAGTGGTATGGTAGTCTGATGTATATCAAATCAGGCACCACCACCACTGTTATAGTTTCCTATGTGTAGGTTGCAACTACCATACTGAAGAGTGTAAATTATGATGGAAAGGAAATTTTTTATTTTTATTTTGGTAAAGTAGGGTTTTGTAAAGGGAAAGAGCGTAATCAGTATTTATACCTCACTCAAATCTCATTACAATTAACCCCATATCACCTTTTGTGCACGAAACATTAAGCAACCATACTTTGATATTCATTTTAATAATCCCTCCAAAACATATTTTTCTTGACAAATGCTCCCTTGAAAATTTGTATGCTTACAAAGATAGGCTCCAATTGTGGTTGTTTCTTCTTCTAAGGGTCTTAGTATGGTGTTTCCATATATTGTTAATGAATGAAATCAATAAGATATAATCCATAACCTCAATGTATTTCTCCCACATCAATAACATTGCATCATTGATTTGATCCATACATCAGATGGTGAGCCCTTCCATAATAAAATCAGCTTTTGTGACTTCCTCATCCATCCTTGACAATATAAAATATCCAATAAAAGATGCCACCATCCTACAAGCTAGAGACCCCTTTATAATGGGTGCAGGTCATGCAAATCTAATGGTTACACTGAAGCCAAGTCGTGTGTATGATATAGGCCCTTTGGTGTATGATATCACCTAAAATACCTTATCATTTCCCCTCATCATCATTGCCTAATGGACTTTGTAATCTTTCACCACTTGCATTTTTTGTATGGCCTTACCCTTTCTTCCATGTTGTGGATATTTGGATATGCTAGAAACATTTGTTTGAAAACTAGTGGATATTTAGATTAATTTATGTTTGTGTGGATATTGAAAGGGTATGCATTATTCATGTGGATATTTGAGCACCTCTCCCCTGCTTGACGAAGATGATGATGTCAACCATGACCCTAAGCATGAGCATGAAGAAGTCAATAAAGTCAAAGGTGAAATACATTACTGTGAACAAGAACATGAAGAAGCTGATGGAGAAGAAGAAGAACACTTGTGATTTTATTGTTTGTTACGATAGGATAATGTAGTTTTTAAAATGTTATCATGTAATTTGTTAACGAGAACATGAATGCTCTCTGTTTCCTTTCAGTCGAAGAGTGGCATAATTCAAGGAGATGTTTAGAGAAGTAGGTCCTTTTTTATCCCATCACAATATTGATAGTGATTTTTAAAATTACAAAAAATATATTAGAAAAATACAAATGATTTTCCATTTTTTTACAAAATAGGTCACCACATCTAGTGTGGTAATTGATAATACACATTATATTGTACTCTAATCATTATTATAATGCCACTGACATGGAAACAAGACATTGTAGTTGTAGAGTCAATATTTATATATATATATTAATTATAAATATAATATAAAATATTTGTACTATTATATATTAACATTAATATATTATATGTAATTGATAATCATATATATTATAACATAATATATTATGTAATATATAATATATTATCATTAATATTAAATTTTTTTATTTGATAGGGTAAAACACTTTTGAAACCAAAGTTATGAACTGGGTAAGTGAGGGTTTTGACAATTAGACCCACATCCAGGTACAAAAAAGAGGGTAATGGATCCCTCTTACTACCAAACACATCAGAGAGGGTTTGAAGGCTCCCCCAACCTTTAACAAGAGAAGTAGAGGTATCCACTACCTTAGCGAGACTAGAGAACATGAGGTTTTTAAGGATTACCACAACTAGGGGTTTTAAGGATCCCGTAGCCTGAGAGTACAACATAGAAGGTTTGAAGGCTCCCCCAACATTTAAAAAGTGGAGTAAAGGTCCCATGATCAAGGCAATACTGGAGAACATGAGGGTTTTAAAGATTCCAACACCCAGGGTTTTTAAGGTCTTGTAACATTTGGTACACAAAGATGTTGCTAAATAGTAAATCTCGAAGGGAGATCTCCCTCCATCATGTCTTCTCTGACAGAACTACATACCATAAGATCCATTAGAGAGGGAGGTCATCTACCACCAGGGTCTTCTGCACAACCTCCATACATCAGAGTTATATCTAGTGAGTTTGTCTTCCCACTAAGATTCCCAACCTATTCAAAGCATAATGAAAGAGTTTTGAGGCTCCCTAAACCATTAGCAGGAGAAGTAAAGGTACACATGACCTTGGTAAAACAAGGGAGTTTTAAGGCTCCCACGACTTGGCAAAGCACAACAAGAAACAAACTACAAAACAAAAGTTCAATAGGAAAAGGAGGTCTTCCACCTCCTAGGTCATCTGCACAACTTCTGCATAGTTGAGTCACAACAAGTGGACTGATCTTTCCACTAATATCTAAAATCTTTACAAAACAAAGCAGTGAGGATTATAAGGTACCCACAACCAAGGGTTTTAAGGATCCCATAACCTTGAGACCACAAGAGTGATTCAAAATTGGGAAATTGAAAGGGCATGAAGAAGTCATTAAAGTCAAAGGTGAAAGATGTTATCACGAACAAAAACATGAAGAAGTTGATGGAAAAGAAGAAAAAGAACACTTGTGATTTTATTGTTTGTTATGATAAGATAATACAATTTTTAAAATGTTATAATGTAATCTATTAATGAGAACATGAATGCTCTCTGTTTCCTTTCAGTTGAAAAGTGGCATAATTCAAGGAGATGTTTAGAGAAGTAGGTCCTTTTTTATCCCATCACAATATTTATAGTGATTTGTGATTTTTAAAATTACAAAAAAAATACTAGAAAAACACAAATGATCTTCCATTTTTTTACAAAATAGGTCACCACATCCAAAGTGGTAATCAAAAATATACATTATATTGTACTCTAATCATTATTATAATGCCATTGACATGGAAAAAAGATATTGAAGTTGTAGAGTATATATATATATATATATATATATATATATATATATATATATGTAATAAATATAATGTATTTGGATATTATATAACGTATTATAACAATAATTATATTATGTATTTATAATTATAAATACATAATATCTAGAGTTATAAATACATAATATAATTATTGTTATAATATGTTATATAGTATCAAAATATATTATATTTATAATAATATATATATAAATATGGACTTTACAACTTCAATATATATATATATAAAATAATATTATATTATGTATTTAATACATATTTATATTTAAATAAAATATTCATACTATTATATATTATCATTAATATATTATATATAATATAAAATATTCATACTATTATATATTATCATTAATATTAGATTTATAATTTTATAAATATAATATTTTTTATTTGATAGGGTAAAACGCTTTTGAAACCAAAGCTATGAATTGGGTAAATGAGGGTTTTGACAACTGGACCCACATCCAGGTACAACAAAGAGGGTAATGGATCTCCCTAACTACCAAGCACAACAGAGAGGGTTTGAAGGCTCCCCCAACCTTTAACAAGAGAAGTAGAGGTGTCTACTACTTTGGCGAGACTAGAGAACATGAGGGTTTGAAAGATTCCCACAACCAGGGGTTTTAAGGATCTCGTAACTTGAGAGTACAACATAGAAGGTTTGAAGGCTCTCCCAACCTCTAAAAAGTAGAGTAAAGGTCCCATGACCGATCCAAGACTAGAGAACATGAAGGTTTTAAGGATTCCCACACCCAGGGGTTTTAAGGTCCTGTAACTTGTAGTACACAAAGATGTTGCTAAATAATGAATCTTAAAGGGAGATCTACCTCTATCATGTCTTCTCTAAGGGCAATGCATACCAGAAGATCCACCAGACAGGGAGGTCTTCCACCACTAGGGTCTTCTGCACAGCTTGCATATAACAGAGTTACAACCAATGGGTTTGTCTTCCCACTAAGATTCACAACCTATTCAAATCATAATGAAGGAGTTTTGAGGCTCCCAAAACCATTAGCAGGAGAAGTAAAGGTACACATGACCTTGGAAACACAAAGGATTTTTGAGGCTCCTGTGACCTGGCAAAGCACAACAAGAAATACACTACAAAACAAAAGTTCAACAGGAAAAGGAGGTCTTTTGCCTCTTGGGCCATGTGCATAACTTCCGCATAGTTGAGTCACAACAAATGGACTAATCTTCCCACTAAGATTCAAAATCTTTACAAAACAAAGTAGTGAGGGTTTTAAGGTACCCATAACCAGGGGTTTTAAGGATCTCGTAACCTTGAGAACATAAGAGTGCTTCAAAACAGTGAATTTGAAAGGGCTAACACCCTTCGCCATGTCGTTCTTGAGGATATTGTCAGGCAGAAGACATTCTAGAGAAGAGGGTCTTCTGCCACTAGAGTCTTCTGCCCAACCACCACATAGACAAAACATTTTTTGAAGAAACCAAAAGTGGATTTCTCTATCATCCACTTTTAAGTAGTAAAAAAATGCTGAAATAAAATAGGGTCCTTCTAAACCCAGAAACTGGTCTTCTACAGAATAAATCACCTTTAAAAAAACCACAAACTTATAGTATTGAGATGATAAAAATGGATTAATCCATTATCCAAGTGACCAAGTAAGGCTAAAACATGATCTCCTCTAATATCCATGTTAGTCACTGAACATGGGACTCTCCATTGTTTAGGTGACCAAGAGGAATAATGGCAAGGTCTCCTCCGATGTCCATGCCATTCGAGTTACCAAGGGGATGGGTTGCACCAAAGCCCATCATCTCTTAATAAAATTGCAAGGGGTGATGTCCCTCATCAAAACTCCCATGAAGGGTCTACAAAAAAGTAGCCATGTTGTGGGTGGAACTCCCCTGCCCACCCAAGTCACCAAGCAAAATCCAACAGTGGGAAAAGTAACCCATGTCCTTCCACCAGTAAAGCTACATGTATGTATAGAGAGGTAAAAAAATTCCATCTTCTACAAACCAGATGTTGTGTGGGGCTTTAACAGCCCCAACCGTACTCCTTACTGTAAATACGTTTCCAAAGGAACTGAAAATACTAATGTCATAAGGAAAAAAGGTTCCCTAGTTTGTGGTTAGCATTCATATATCCATATCCATGCCCTTGCCTAGTGCCCCAACTCTTCATGTAGGTCTGTCTAATTGATTATTATGCTACATAGATGGGAGCTTCGTCAGCCTTTAGATGAATATTGTGTGACCACCATTCTCCTGGGCCATCGCCAGTCCCCAAGATCCAGTTGGTAGCCCCATTGATGGACCAGCCACTAGAGTTCTTCGACCCTGGTTGCCATCCTCCTCATTATCATCCCCTACTCCCTCCTCACCTATGGCTTTCCGCCCACACCCAGTTTCAAAATTTCTTATCGTTACCCTCATTATTGTCATTATTTCTTACTAATTAGAACCATCACCGCAAATATTTATAAAATAATACACACACACACACACACACACACACACACACACACACACACACACACACACACACACACACACACACACACACACACACACACACACACACACACACACACACATATACACACACATATACATACATACATATACATACATACATACACATACATACATACATACATACATACATATACATAATATTTACAAATCAAATTTGCCTCTAATTGTAATTTTTTTTTTTTTTTTTTTTTTTTGTTTTGTTTTTAGTAATGCTTTTTACTTTTTATTCAAAAAAGTTATAACATGCTTTCAATTAAAAAATAAACATGGATTGCATGGGATGAATGGAGCATGGAGGGCATGTTTTGTTGGCGACATGCACGTGCTTCACAATATGGAAATGTGGAAGATAATGTTTTTACCCCAAAAAAAAACTTTTATAATCAAATTCTATTTGTGTTTAATGGGGTTTTGGGTTATTCAAGAGACATGGAAGTGTTTAGAGGGGTTTGTTCGATCACTAGGGGAAATTGGGCAAATGTTGTATTAGTTGTAAGTTGTTGTAAAATGTTTATTATTAGAAGTTTTTTTTGCATGATTCCATGGCTTTATATTTAATGAATTGTTCAAATCTAAATTACAATATTATTTGTGTAAATAAAACATTGAGGTGTCAGAGTTTATCTTGTAATTTATATCTGTTCATGTCATGAATATATCAATATTTGGAGAAATTAAATAAAGTTTAACAATATATGTAAATACCAAACTCAGACTTTAAGAAGAAAAGACAAGATAATAAAGAACATGCAAGTGATGAAATATTTCAATATATGTTAAATGATTATAATGAGTAACAATAACAAAACATGTTGAACACCTTCACGTATGCTACAATGTATTTTGCATCACCACTCACTCACATCGATGAGTTCCAAACAAAACAAATGTTACCCTAATGAAACACGCATTAATTATGCTATCCTCATTTACAAAAGATTTATGATGCCTTGCAACAATCCTTTTTCACATACGCATGCTTCTGTTTCTCTCTAACTAAAGTGATGACATATGACACATCACAAAATTTATTTGGAAATATAAGCTACTTAAAAAAAAATTGCACGTCTTATTTTACTTTTAGGAATTTAATTGAACACACACATATTTTTAAATGACGTCGTAAACATTATTTATGTAGATCCATTAATTCCACCACTAATTAATATTTTTATGGAAAAATGGCCTCCATGTAGACCTTATCTTGATGTTGACATTCCACCATAGAAACCTTGGCCCCTTTTCCTACCTTAAATCTTATTGATGGGTGACACTAATTGGCTCCACAAACTCACTCAAGTAATTAGGTAATATTGTAATCAGTTTTGTTTTTTTTAAATGTGTAGACTTTCATTTTATAAAGTTTTTTCCAGTGATAAAAGTAATTTTTAAAATGGAAATTTAAAAGTTATTTATTCGGCTTTCGATTTGCTCGTATGTTAGGGAAAGATTATTTTTTTGAAGAAAATAGGTGAACTTCAATTTTGAAAATTAAAAAAATAAAAAAATTGATTGTTCAATCATTTACGAGAATTAAAAATTGGTCAAAGTTTTAGAGTTGATTTCACTATGTAATTATTGAATATTGAAACTACAATAGAGAATTAAACTGCACCGCATGGTAAATCCAAAGACTAGTTAAATGCTATTAAAGTATTTTTTTTGGCATTCTAAAGTTAAAACTTTGGATTTTTAATATAAATGATAAAGAAAATACAAATAAATTTATTTATTGAATGTTCATTGAATATGTTGTTAGAACCTATCATCTACGATTAGTTAAAATCTCTTTACTTGCTAGTCTTTAGTTCTTCAGCTTTGTGTTACAGGGGTCCAGAGGTAGTTGGGTTGTGCTGAGGTCCTCAAGTGCTTGGGATGGTGCCACATGGCAACATCCCAAGTGTCTGGGTGCCTCAGCACAACCAAGTCACCTCCAAGCCATCGGGTGTTTGGGATGGTACCACATGGCAACATCCCAAGTGTCTGGGGGTGTCAGCACAACCCAAACACCTTTAAACACCTAGGCCCTTGAAATACTAATACGTGAAAACATCTTGGGCACCAAGGGGTCTAACATAACCTAGCCACCTTTGGGAGCTTAGGTGCCTTGACACAACCTAGTCATCTCTGGGGTACCTAGGATGCTGCCACATGCTACCATCCTAGGTGATCAGGGGTCTTGGCATAGCCTAGTCACATCTAAGAACCCAAACAACTGGAATGTTGCCACGTGGTAGCATCCAAAGCACCTAGGGGTCTAAGCACAACTCGACCACCTCCAAACACTTGGGCATCCAAGATGCTACCATGTGACAACATCTTGGGTACCCGGAGGTCTAGGCACAACCTAGTGACCTCTAAGTACCTAGGTACCCAAGATACTACCATGTGGTATCATCCTAGGCATTGTGGGGTCTTGACATAACCTAGTCACCTCTAGGCACCCAAGATGCTCTCACATGGTAGCATCTTATGCACTCAGGGGCCTTCACATAGCCCAATCACCTCTAGGTACCCAGGTATTTGAGATGATGCCATGTGGCAACTAGGATGTTGCCACATGATAATATCCCATACATATGGGGGTCTAGACACATCCCACTCACCTCTGATCACTTGGTGGCAACATCCTAGGGGTCTAGGCACAACCCAATCACCTTCGGGTACTCGAGATTATGATGACCCTGTTACATAGTTTTACTAATTGCAAAAAATAATAGAATAATAAAAATTACTTCTTAAATTAACTCATAATAATTTAAATATGTTATATTGATCACATGCCACTTCGAGGGGGCAACCTCCTTTGAACAAGCTCAATATAATAATATTCATCAATGCCTTCATTGAACCTCAATACTTAAATAGTAATTACATTCTAGCCACTGATACTTCCCATACATGTGGGATAATTCAATTATGCTACTTAAATACTAACTCTTTCTATCAACTAATACTTCCCATTCATGTGAGATAATTAAAATATAATACAAGGATGAATTACAAAGAATATGCATCCATAATGACTAATACATTGAAAAATGCAAAGAGAAGGGTAGGAACACGGGTTCTTAACATCACCTCTCCCTTAAAAAAATATTTGTCCTCAAAGCTTCAGATGTGGGAATCGTTGCTGAATTTGGAATAATGGTTCTCATGTGGCATCTTCAGGTTGCATGCAGTGCCACTAGATTAAGAATTCCATGATGGAGCAGGAGCGAAGTTGGCAGGTGCGCCTGTCTAGGATAACTTTTAGTTTAAAAATGATGGAGCCTTCATTATCAAGTTTGGGTAAAACTCTCTGCACTCTAATGGCAGGTCTGAGAACTTTCTTTAAATAGGATACATGAAAGACTAGGTGAACTCGAGAGGAAGGTGGAAGCTCCAACTTGTAAGAAACAGACCTAATTTTTTGGAGAACCTTGTATGGTCCATAAAAAATTGGGGCAAGATTATAATGCCTATTTAGTTTCAAGGAGGATTGATTGTATAGCTTTATATGAATAAAAACCACATCACCAGGTTGAAAGGTGCACTCAGAGCAGTGTTGATCTACCTACTGTTTCATTCAGTTATGTACCAGATGGAGATTATCCCATAGGATATTGAGAATTTGATCTTGATGGTGGGGAGTAGTGTCAATTTATTGAACTAGGGAACTACTAGGTGTATATGGGAATAATGTTGGGGGTGTTTGACCATAAATTACTTCATATAGAGTCATTTTAGTAGAAGTGTGGTATGAGATATTATACTACCATTCTACAAGGGGGAACCACTTTGCCCAGTGGCGCTATTTTTCTAATGCAAAACAACAAAGGAATGTTCCAAAGCATTTGTTGATGATTTATATTTGGCCATCAGTCCAGGGATGATACCCAAAGCTCATCTTCAGTTGTGTGCCTGTGCATCAGAATATCTCTTTCCAAAAATGGCTAGTGAAAGTTGCATCACGATCAGAGACAATTGAAGAAAGGATGCCATGAAGATGGAAAATCTATTCCAAAAAAACTTGTGTGACTATAGAGGTTGTATAAGGGTGGTTGAGAGCACAAAAATGACTATATTTGGAGAGGAGGTCGACCACAACAAAGATCACTATTTTGCAATCAGATTTAGGGAGTCCCTCAATGAAATTCATAAAAATATTAGTTCAGATCCTAGTAGGGATGGGCAAGGGTTTGAGAAAAATAAGAATCATCATGGTTTCACCTTTGTTACATTAGAAGGTATCACATTCATCCACCATCTATTTAAATCCCCTTTCATCCCCTTCCAAAAATAATTTTGATGTTCCCACTCATATGTTTTGAGAAATCATGAGTGTCCTGTTGATGGAGAAGCATGTATTTCATAGAGTATAGCCTAATGAAGGTATGTGTTATTGGGAAGCAATCACCATCCCATGAATAATGTGGTACTATAGAGGGGTTAATGGTCAATTATTGAATGAGTTGGTGTAAGGAGGGATCATGTGCATAACTTGGTGTACAAATTCCAACCAGTTTGGAATGGGCATGGAGATGGCAGAAAGGGAAGTCTAGTCTTCAAATGTGTGGGAGAGAGCATCTACCACTACATTATCTTTAAAATTATTATAAGTGATCTCATAATCATATCCCATGAGTTTTCTAACCCATTTTTATTGTGTCATGGATGAGACCCATTGTTTTAGGAAGTATTTCAAACTCTGGTGATTAGTTTTAATGCAAAAATGATTCCCAAGTAAGTATGGCTGCCCTTTTTGTACTACATGTAGAATGGACATCATTTGTTTTTCATATGTAGACAAAGCAAATTTTTTTCTAGAAAGGGATTTGCTAGTGAAGGCAATGGGATGACCTTCTTGGAGAAGAACAACACTGAGGCCATTGCCACATGTATCACTTTTAATGGTGAAAGTTTTGGTGAAGTTTTGCATGGCTGAAATTGGTGTTCTACACATAGTTTGTTTGAGTGCCATGAATACTTGGTTAGCTATGGTATCCCATGTGAATGCATCCTTATTCAATGATGTAGGAGCATTTAAAAATATCTCCATGAGGACATGGTCAAGATGGTAAGCATCAAACATGCAAGTTTAAGTTATGTCTTAGTTTGAATTTGAGTTCAAACTATTGTATTTTCCCTCCAAAATGTTGTCTAAAGAGTAAATGTAATTGTCAAATGTCAAAAGAGTGGAAAAGGTGAAGATAAGGTAAAAGGATCTCCCACATTGAGGAATTTGTTGAGAAAGCCAAGGGAATGGTTGAAGATTTTTCAACCATTGAATGTTTGTTAGAATATCTTCTTTGTTTAGTATATTAGTTTAGAAAAATCCTCCTTTCTTGTTTCAAAGCCCAAGTTGGTGTAGGAGACTCTTTCAAAGGGTAATAAATGGAATAGAAGAAGGGAGGTATGTAGAAGGAAAAGAGAGAGAGATGAAGGTGAAGAGAGCTCATTCAAAGTAGAAATGTAAGGATCTCATTCAAGGGGAGAGAATGAAAAGAAAAGGAGAAGAGAAATAGTGAGGGAGGATCTCACTCAAGAGATGCAAGTGTGAAGAGGAAAGAGAAGATTTCATGTGAAGGCAAGAAGGTATGAAGGTGCAAATAATGCTATTGGAAGCCATGGACTATTGACATGGACCATAAAGTGATGGTTTCTTATTTTTAAGTGATCTCATTTTATTAATAAGAGTTAATGTTGATTCTTATGATAATGTTATAGAATTTTGGTCTAAAATAGTGATAAGCTAATGTATAGCCCTGTATGTGTGTATGTGAATCTTCATAAAGCTTAAGGAGGTATTGAATGTCTACTAACACCATATTCATGTATAGAAACCTTTGAAATTGTGTAGAAGACAATTTGGAGCTCATGATATGTTTTAGAATGTTTGTAATGTTGCAAAAATTCAATGAATAGGGTGCAGGGTTGTGTGTTTCTAATACATATACAGTCTACTATAAAAGACATTAGATCCATGTAAAAATGTATGCATGGAATTTATTGTGGCACATAAATATGTCTGTGAGATTAATGAGAACCTTTTATATTTTATGTTATGTGAAGCAAGGGGCTTTAAAATGTCTTAATATTCTAAAAACCCTACTCTTAGGTCTACAGGAAACAAAGCACAGGCATAATGAATGGATTTTGATGTTTTGTGAAGTTATTGGATTAGTAAAGGCTCTTATAGTGTGTGTATATATATAAGGAAGTTGATTAATACATCACCATTCTAAATAACCATTTGGAATGTTTGTTGAATGAAAGACTAATGAATAAATCCTTGAAACCCTATATCCAATCTAGAACACAGTGAAAAACAAGATAGATTCACTTTGTAATGAGTGGACAAAAGGTTGGTAAATATTGGTAGATGAATTAAGAAGGTATAAGACACATTTGAAGACCCAAATCACCAAATTAGAACCTTTTAAAATATCTAAAACATTCCTAGTTGCCTTTAGAGTGCTCTCAGCTTGTGTAGATCCTTGGAAAGCCCTAAACTAGGGTTTAGGGGCTAAGAAGATTTTTAACCCATGAAAATGAATAAAAAATTGTAATATTACCCTTTGAGATGTTACTCAACTATTAAAGGTGTTTTCAAACTTGGGTAGTATGGATAAGTATAGAAAAGGACAATTGCAAAGTGAATCCTAGGTGTATGCAAGGAGAAGGGAGCAGGCCAATATAGGAAAAGCAGTTTTATTGAAAGAATTGCACAAAAAAAAATTTATTCACCTATAAATAGGTAATGGGTATCTATAATGGTGATTATTTTGATCATAAAGTCCATACTTTGCTCAAGAAAAGAAGGTTTTACACAAAAGGAGGGCTAATTAGAGCAAGGCCTAGAAAGGAAGTACACTTCCATACAAAGTAACCTCATGAGATTATTAGGTATGATATAGAAGGGATTAATGGGTACTCCAAAGTGATTTTACCATTATGATTGAGCTAATGATAAGAAATATATGGTCAAAAATAAGAGGAAACATGGCTACAAGGGAGGTCTACAAGCAAATAGGTAAGATGAGAGTATTGAGCATTCAAACAAGAAATGATTGATATTGATAGGTATGTTAAGGTGTGTTAAACTATATGAAGTGTCTCAAAATGGTTAGATTGGGCTAAGTGGACCATTTGAGTAAATGTGGGTTTTATTCCTATATAAAAGATAGTCACCAATAAGAACATTGGTGACTCAATTAGTATCTTGGCCTTGAGTAAGAGAAAAGTTCATCATGTGTAAGACTATAGTATGAAGTGACATGTTGAGAAGGTAATTTAAGGTGTATATAAGGTGGGGTTACACCAATTTTGGTATTAGAGCTTGAAGCTCTTATGAATTGATGTTAATTGCTAATAAGTTGTAGGATTTAGAACAAGGTTCAAAAGACTAGGATGCAAAAGGCCTAGGTGAGATCCAAGAGATTTTCAAAAGACCAGGTAAAGAGAAAGGCTTGGCTGAGAAAAGTACACCAAAAGACTAGGGTGAAAAAGACCTAGGTGAGGACCTGAAGAGACTAAGAAACAAGGTGGAAAAGACTTGGGTGAAGATCGTAGAGATGGAAGTATTGTTGAGGACATTATAGATCAGTAGAGTACATTAAGGTACTAAGAAGGAAATAAGTAGCTAGAAGAAGAGAGGTATGACTAGTAATTGATTTTATAAAGAGATTTCTAGTTTTAAAAGAGATTTATCTAAGTTTGTAAATATATATGAATCTTGAATGTATATGAACATGCAAGCATGGGTATGGCCAATGAGGAAGAGGTTGAAGTGGCCAACATATATCCTAATGAAAAGGAGAAGAAGGTAAAAGGAGATTGACAAGAAAAGAGAAGCCCATAGAGGCTTGAAGAGTGTAGACAAGTTTCCAAGTGAGCAACAATATGAGGAAGAGATTGTGAAAAAGGTTCTTATTGTAGATAACAATAAGAAAGAAGAAAGAGAAGATGACTTGCTAGGAGGATCACTTGAGAAGATGAGAGTGTTGGTGAAGAGAACACTCATAGAGACCTTGTGGTCTCTTGTTTTTGTATCTAATGTTGTCTTTGCATGGTTAATTTTAGGTATGAGCCTCCTTGTGAAGGTCAATAGAAGGGCTTTGCAGAGTGAAGAGATTGGTGCAAGAGAAGACACCAAGCACATAATTGAATGTGCAAGAAAGAGAAGTAAGATTTCTGATAATGATAAGGAAGGATAAATGCATTGATTAATTCATGAAGAGGATGTTGTGGATCCCATACAAGAAAGAGAAGATATGGAAGATGAATATGACTTCCATGATGCCATTGAAATCCAAGAAGAGGCAAGAGAACAACCCTACACAAAGGAAGAAAAATATTGATCCATAGATGAGTCCTACAATGAGGTAAATGAGTGTTTAGGACTTGATTATGATTTCTCATATGATGATAAGGTTGATAATATGCAGGTGTATAAAGATGAAAGAAAGGTACAACCATTGAGAATGGCTCAAGGACTTGGTTATGTGATGCCTAAGTGGCATAAGCAATCAACTGTTGGAAAGAGTAAGTTGAACTTCAAGCAAGAGGTCAATCAAGCAAAGTGAAAAAGTGAGAAGCAACCAGTACAAAGTAAAGTATGGGTCAAGAAGAATAAACAAGAGGAGCACAAGGCTCAAGATACAAACATGCCTCAAGAGAACATAATAAAAGAGAAAAGTTAGAGATTCAAGAAACCAATGGAGTCAAAAGAAGATAAAGTGATGATAATAATGCAACCAAGTGATCAATTTGAGTAGCCAAACAAAGAACATGAATATGATCCAAGAATCCAAGAGCATGAAGATGAGATGGTGAGTGTGGAAGAGGCATTCCATGAAGACAAGAGGTTTAAGAAGTACACCAAAGAGGTAAAAGGTAAACAAATTGTTTATGATGATGTTTTTGAGTCATTTAATGATATCTTTATGGAAAATGAGGAATGTAATATGGCTATGTGGAATAACATACAACAAGGATAAAGTTCAAAATGGTTGGATGATGAGGAAAGAGGTGAGCATATAGCCAAACAATGCCTCATTGAAGTCAAAGGACAAACAAGATGGTTTCAAGAAGAAATTGAAGAGAATAAGGAGGCACATGGTAATGGTATTTCAATTATATTTGATAAATGTACTAATAAAGAATTTGTTTTTCATGACAAGCCAAGAAAGGATGAGATGAAGGGTAAAGGACCATCAATCCTTGAGAAGGATAAACCGAAGTTTGATGAAGAGAATGGTGATATATATGAGATCTCACTAAAGGAGGAGTTGAGAATATTGGAATAAATCTTTATTTCTCCAAGAGGATTTTGTAAAGACACAAGTCATGATGAGGATACCATTATAAAGAGTAAAGCAAGAAAAGAGCACACTAAGGTGACAAGGACAATTTTGATCAAGAAACAAGAGAGTATAGACAAAAAGGAGGCTTCATGGCCTCAAGATTTTGATTCTAAGGTGGATTTTGATGTTGTATATGTAGGTTGTGGAGAGATGAAGATGCATGAAGTCCACAGTTCAATGGACAAGCCCATGAAACAAGAAGATCTTGAATATTTGTATGGAGATGACAAAGAATGGAGATGGGAGGTTACAACTAAGAAGGAGATGAGGAGAAGAACATACTAGAAGAGAAAGAGAAACATGGTAAAAGGTAAAGTCTATTCCAAACAAAAACAAGAATTGGCATTGGAAACAAGACATTGGGATCCATGTATAGAGTGAGGACTAAAGCATGGAGGAGGCATCTCATTTGAACTAAGGTTCAAATTCTTTTTAGAGGGAGAGTATGATGCAAGAACATTTCAAAATATCTCCATGAGAACATGGTCAAGGTGGAAAGAATCAAACATGCAAGTTTAATTTATGTCTTCATTTGAATTTGAATTCAAACTAGTGTATTTTACCTCCAAAATGTTTTCTAAAGAGTAAATGTAATTTTTAAATGTCAAAAGAGTGGAAAAGGTGAAGATAAGGTAAAAGGATCTCCCACGTTGGGGAATTTGTTGAGCAAATCAAGGGAATGGTTGAAGATTTTTCAACCATTGAATTTTTGTTAGAATATCTTCTTTATTTAGTATATTAGTTTATAAAAATCCTCCTTTCTTGTTTCAAAGCCTAAGTTGGCATAGGAGACTCTTTCAAAGGGTAATAAATGGAATGAAGAAGAAGGGAGGTATGTAGAAGGAAGAGAGAGAGAGAGAGATGAAGGTGAAGAAAGATCATTTAAATGATCAATGTAAGGAGCTCATTAAAGGGGAGAGAATGAAAATAAAAGGATAAGAGAAATAGTGAGGGAGGACCTCAATCAAGAGATGCAAGTGTGAAGAGGAAAGAGAAGATTTCATGTGAAGGCAAGAAGGTATGAAGGTGTAAATAAGGCTATTGGAAGACATAGAATATTGACATGGACCATAAAGTGATGGATTCTTATTTGTAAGTGATCTCATGTGATTAAGAAGAGTGAATGTTTATTCTTATGATAATGTTATAAAATTTTGGTCTAAAATAGTGATAAGCTAATGTACAGTCCTATATGTGTGTGCGTGAATCTTCATAAAGATTAAGGAGGCATTGCATGTATATTGACACCATATTCATGCATATAAACCTTTGACAGTGTGTAAAAGACAATTTGGATCTCATGATATGTTTTATAATGTTTTTAATGTTGCAAAAGTTCAATGACTAGGGTGCAGCCCCATGTGTTTTCCAATACATATACAATCTATTGTAAAAGATATTAAATCCACGTAAAAATATATGAATGGAATTTATTATGGCAGATGAATAGGTATATGAGATCAGTGAGAATATTTTTGAGTTTATGTTCTACGAATAAAGGGATTTTATAATTTCTTAATATTATAAAAACCCTGCTCTCGAGTCTACAAGAAACATAACACAGGCATAATGAATGGATTTTGATGTTTTGTGAAGTTATTGGATTAGGAAAGGATTTTATAGTGTGTGTATATAGATAAAGAATTTTTTTAAGCCATAAAAATGATAAATAACCATTTGGAATGTTTGTTTAATGAAATACTAATGAAGAAACCCTTGAAATCCTGTATACAATCTAGAACACATTGAAAAACAAGATAGATTCACTTTGTAATGAGTGGACAAAAGGTTGGAAAATCTTGGTAGATGAATGGAGAAGATAGAAGAAACCTTGGAAGACCCAAATCACTAAATTATAACCTTTGAAAAGATCTAAAATGTTCCCAGTTGCCTTTAGAGTGCTCTCAACCTATGTAGATCCTTAGAAAGCCCTAAACTAGGGTTTAGGGGATAAGAAGAGTTTTAACCAATTAAAATGCCTAAAAAATTTTAATATTACCCTTTGAGATATTACTCAACTATTAAAGGTGGTTTTAAACCTAGGTAGTATAGATAATTATAGAAAAGGACAATTGTAAATTGAATCCTAGGTGTATACAAGGAGAAGGGAGTAGGCCAATATAGGAAAAGTGGTTTTCTCCAAAGAAGTACACCAATTTTTTTTTGATTAACCTATAAGGAGGTAATGGGTATCTAGAATGGTGATTAGTTTGATTAGAAAGTCTATAATTTGCTCAAGATAAGAATGTTTTCACAAAAGGAGGGCTAATTGGAGCAGGGCCTAAAGAAGGAATTACAATTCCGTACAAAGTAGCATCATGATATTATTTGCTATGATACATAAGGGATTAATGGGTACTCCAAAGTGTTTTTACATTCATGATTGAGATAATGAGAAGAAATATGTGGTCAAAAATCAAAGGAAACAAGGCTACAAGGGAGGTCTACAAGCAAATAGGTAAGATATAGTTTTGAGTATTCAAACAAGGAATGATTTATCTTGATAGGTCTATTAATGTGTGTTAAACTATATGAAGTGTCTCAAAATGGTTAGATCAAGCTAAGTGGACCATTTTAGTAAATGTGGGTTTTATTCCTATATAGAAGATAGTCACTAATAAGAACATTGGTGACACAATTAGTATCTTGGCCCTGAGTAAGAGAAAAGTTCATCATGTGAAAGACTATAGTATGAAGTGACATGTTGGGAAGGTAATCTAAGGTGTAAACAAGGTGGGGTTACACCATTCAATAAGGATGTTAGAGGAGATGTGATTTAATATTCCTTAACAAACTTGTAATAGTATCTTGTAAGGCCGAGGAAGCTATGAAGGCTCTTGAGGGTCATTGGTTAAGGCTAATGTTACAGGGAATTAATTTTATCTAGATCCATGCAGACCCCATTGGATGAAATAATGTGCCCTAGATATTCAAATTATTCTTGATTGAAGGAACACTTGGAATTATTGGCACAAAATTGATTATCTACTATAAGTCATAATTCCAAATGAAGATGCTGGAGATGTTTGTCCTATGTGCAGTTGTAGATCAAAATATCATCAAATAAAACTAGAGAAAATTGATGGAGGAAAGGTCAAAAGATTTTATTTATTAGGGCCTAAAATGTTGAAGGGGCATTTGTAAGTCCAAATGGCATGACCAATAATTCATAGTGACCCTCGTGAGTGCAAAAATTTATCTTTAGAATGTCATCAACATGCATGTGGATTTGATAACTAGAATGAAGATCCAATTTGGAGAATTTTTTTGCCCCATAGAGCTCATCAAGAAGCTCATCGATGATCAAAATTGGAAGCTTGTATTTGATAGTGAAGTGGTTAAGGGCATGAAAGTCAATGAAAAGACACCATGACCCATCTTTTTTTATAGATAAGAAGCACTAGGAAGGAGTATGGCTGGTGCTTGGGTGAATAACTCTAGACTTGAGGAGTTCCTGTACTAGCTATTCAATATCAATTTTTTGTAGATGGGAATAATGGTATGGATGGATGTTAGGTGGGATGATTCTTAGAAGGAGAAAAATGTAATGATCTTTAGGACATGAAGGGGAAAACCCATTGAATCTAGAAACATGGTTGCATGATTGTCAGAGATGGATTAAAAATCAATAAGGTAGTGATTAGATGTGGGGAGTTGGAGTTGGATGGAGTGTAGCTAGGCAATGATCCCATGTGATCCTTTCTTTAGAATATTTTCCATGTGATGGGAACTGATGATGTTAGTAGATCTACACAATAATCCTTTTAAGGTGTGCTTCTATCAATTATCAGTGAATTGCATCCATATCTCAGATAAGTCCCATAGAATAGGTCATAATGTGTGGAGCCACTATACCCTTAGGACCACATCACATCCCCCTAAGGGTAGGGAAAACTTATTTGAGTGCAGATTGTAATCCATTATTGTGATACACACATTATGAAACTTCCATTTATAGGGAAATATTACCCCATTATCAATCATGACTTCAAAGTTGGAATAAGGGTGTATAAATCAATCTAAAAGCTTAACAATGTGGGGATCAATGAAATTGTGCGTGCTACCAGAGTCAATGAGGATTATGAGAGGAATATTTTAAATAACCCCTTAACCTTCATGGTTTGAGGGGTGGTCACACTTATGAGTGCATGGAAAGAGATCTCAGGTTGAGTTTTTTGATTCATGGATTCATTAGAGGGGCTTTATTTTGCTTGAGCATACTAGAATTCTTGGATATCAGGCTTTCTATCTTGCTCTAATAATGAGTTTACATATAGAAAGTAAATATATTTTATGATGCATCGGTGACCCTTAACCCATGTTTAATCACAATTATAGCATAATACTTTCTCCTTATGAGCCCACATCTCTAACTCAATAAGGCACTTGATCAGTGTAGTTGTGGTTAGCCATTGATTTATTATGTTCTTTATGGGTGGAAAAGTGGGAAGTCAGTGCCGCACTAAAATTTTATCTTCTACTAACTTATCTAGACCTAAGACAACCATAAAATTAGTGGGTTGAAAATTTTTCACCTTTGAGTGGATTGGATCTTTGAGGCCACTAATAAAGCAAATCTTAAAGAAGTTATCTAATAACCTTCAGTGTGATTAGCCAATTTCTCAAATTCAATCTGATAATCATGAATGGTGCTTGTCTAGTGGATTTTGGTGAGAGCTCCTATAAACTCCTCGAATGCCAAAGGTCCAAACCTATGAAAAAGTAAGGATGCAAAAGTTTTCCAATCAGGTTCATCATTTGAATTTAGATACTAATAGTACCATTGAAGTGATTCTTGTTCCAAGTGAAAGGAAGTAATTGAGACTTTGTTGATAGAATAAGTATTGTGAAGGTTAAGGAATTGTTCAACTCAATATATCCATCTAGTAGGATATATACCATTTAACTATGGAAATTCCAACTTAGGCCCATGTTATGTGTTTTGAGAAGAGAAACTATTCTCTGAAGAAGACTCCTGCAACTTGTTGAGAAAAGGGTATTTTGCTAATTCAATCCATGCATCTTGTTGCTTAACTCAATGATCGGGGCTTTCAATGAGGCAAGTTATTCCTCCATAATTTTTGTGCCTGTACAGGTGAATACCATAACCAATGTTTTTTTTAACTCAAGTGATAAAAAAAAAGTTTTACGATAGTTAGTAAGGCAATTTTTTTATTTGGGCTAAAATAGAAGGGGTAAAAGTACATTTACATTTTTTTTTGAACTGTCTACATATGATTGATGAGGGCAAGGGCAATTTCATAATTGAAATGGAAGAATTGGAAAATTTATCAGATAGGGACAAAGGAAAAGGAACATTGTGATAAAGTTTTGAATCAAGAGGATAAAATATGAAGTTATGGCAAAACCCAAAAAAATAAAAAAAATGGGATTTGTGGCTAATGGAAGTGGAATTGAGAGATGGGACCTCAAGGAAGAAAAGATGCAAAATTAAATTTCATGTGTCTTGGTAATGTTTGAGGATAAATAAAGATAGAGATGGAGAGATATGGTGAATCACACTAGTTTTTCTAGGTTTCTATTGTCAAAAGTCTGTCCACAGGTTTCTAGTGACCACTGTGCTAAACTAAAATTGGTTTTTTGAGATGCTCTTGTAAAAATTATATGCACAATTTCTTAGTTACCATTGTGCTAATATGAAACTATTTTTTTGAGATGCTCTTGTCAAAAGTTTATCCCTAGGTTTTTAGTTACCACTGTGCTAATCTAAAACTAGTTTTTTTGAGATGCTCTTGTCAAATGTCTATCCACAGGGTTTTAATTACCACTGTGTTAATCTAAAACTAGTTTTTCTACTGATAATCTATAGAAATTAGTATGTTTGATATGGGACCCAAGTTTTTTCTACTGCCTAAAGGTTTTATGAAATCTCTCTGGCCACCAATGTTGTCTAAATGAGTGCCACTCTCCAAAAAAATTTGGCCACAAATTTACCCCTAAATGACAGCTCTTAGTTTCCTAATGAGTGGGAACTAGTGAATCAGGATGGGGATGTTTCCCTTTTCACTGGCAGGTCCTCTTAATGGGTCAGCTACTTCAGGGTTCCTATGGAACTCCTCATAATGAATTTTAGGGATATATGCCCAAATACATCCCATAGTTATGTGGAGGGGTATTTTACCCTTATCTAGACCTATAAATAAAGATATAAAAATAGATATAATGAAAAATAGTTTTTTTAAAGGGTGCAACCCCTAAAAAGCCATTATTGTAAGAAAAACAATTCTCCAAATTCTAGTTGCAGGTCAAGGAAAGTGCTTTGATACAAGATGTCATTAACTTGTTGCATAGATTTACAAATTGTAGAAAATAATGGAATAATAAATATTACTTCATAAATTAACTCGAAATAATTTAAATATGTTATATTGATCGTAGGCCACTTCGAGGGGGCAACTTCCTTTGAACAAACTTAATACAATAATCTTCATCAATGCCTTCATTGGGCCTCAATACTTACTTAAATACTAATTCTATTTTAGCAACTAATACTTCCCATTCATGTGGGATAATTCAATTATGATACTTAAATACTAATTTAATTCTATCAACTAATACTTCCCATCCATGTGGGATAATTAAAATATATTGAAGGGATGACTTCCAAAGCATATGCATCCATAATGACTAATACACTAACCAATACAAAGAGAAGGGTAGGAACACGAGTTCTCAATAAATATATTACCATGTGGTAACATCCTAGGCACCTGGGGGCCCTACACAAGCAAGTCACCTCTAAGCACTTGAACACCTAGGATGCTACTATGTGGCATTATCCTAGGTGCTCGAGTGCCTCGACATAACACAGTCACCTCTAGGCTAAGATGCTTCCCATGGTAGTATCTCAGGTGCCTGAGGGGTCATGACACAACCCAATCACCTCTAGGTCCCCAAGTATATGGGGGTCTAGGTACAATGCAATCATCTTCAAGTACCCAGGCACTTGGGATGCCTAAGCACCTAAGGTCTAACACATGTAGTCACCTCTGGGCACCCAAGGGTCCAATATAGCCAAGTCACCTCCAACCACCCAAGGGCCTAGGACATTGCCATGTGGTACCATCCTGGGCACTTGGGGGTCTCAGCATTACCCAGTCACCTTTAATCCCTTAGTGCCTAAGATGTTGCCACATGACACACCTGGATGAGCTTAGAGCCAAATTCAAATGTCAAAGCTAAAGATAGATCATTTGGCTCCACCTTTACCACATGGTAAAATAAAAAGTGATAGAAAGGGTAAGTAACAACTGTGGAAGACCAAGCTAAATGCTATCAATAGGTACTAAAGTCATTGTATGAGTATTGTTATCCTTGCTTTAATATTTTAGTGTGATCCAACACAAATATTTTGTGCATGTGCATGAAATGGATTCAACTATATTGATTCTACATATAATTCATAGTTTCATGTCTTTTTATTAGTTTCAACCATTATGTATTCTTATTTCTCCATGATTTGATCCTCTTCCCTTCTACCCTATGTGTTCATTATCCATTATATGTAACTCATAAAGTATATTATTAAGTGTGAAAGACTTAAATTTAACCAAACTAAGGTAGGGGTGTCTTCTATGATGCCGAGTAATTTTGCATCCAACAATGCATGATCTAATAAAAGAGAATACAAGGTATATGACACAATAGGAATAATATGATATGATTAAAAATATTTTCAAGGATAATGTTTTTCATCCATAAATTCAAATAAATCATGTTTGAAATAATGTCAAATAAGTATATGTTCATGTTGTCATCAACTCCACATGAATATGATAAGTGCATTGATAGGTTACTTTTTTTGGGCTCGCATGAAGGAAAACTCACAACATTTCAGTGGAAATAGTTAAGGGATAAAATGGGAATAAAATGAGATTAGTAGGATGTGAATAATTCTAAGAGTTGAGAAAATAAAGATTATAAGGTTTTTATATAAATATTTTACTTTTCATAATGATTATGTGTAATTTACAATACATGGGATATCATAGGGGAGTGTGGGGATGATTAAATGACTTTATAGTAAAAATGTCATGAAAGGTCGATGAGATTTTATGAGACAATAATTACAAATTTTAACATTAAATAAGGGAATAATAGTGTTAATTTTCATGAAATTCCATTAAGTCATTAGAAGAGAAAGAATCCCAGTGTGAGATAATGTGTTCATAAAAGGATTTCGCTCAATTTTATTTTACATGTGTGGCTTAGGGATTTTTTGAGATATTTATGATATCATCAAGTAAAATATTATCTATAGGTAATATAGAATCTAAAGAATCAACATTGAAATTAGTGGAGTTGTGTCTCACACAAAATAAGTAGTATGAGGAGCTTGTGTCATGCAAGTTCTTTTGAAAGATGTTAGAGTTCATGATAATGCACATGTATGCATAGATAGATGTTTAGGTTTGAAATTTTATCTCATGGATGCACTTGAGGAGGTGAGGTAGTGAAATACTTGTATGGCCATTGAGAACACTCTAACAATAATAAATATGATTTTTATGATGAGAAATTAGAAAACATGATAATCCTAACTATCATAAATAATGTTACCTTCCCAAATTGGAAATTAGGATATAAAAATATGGGTGATGGTGCTTTATTCCATTCAAATGGTGTATTAAAACTAAGGGATATCTCTTGTTTTATGAAAGTGAAAAATCCTTTGCATGATTTTTCCACATCCAATTCCATAAGGATGTTGTTTAATTGGAAGCATGCACCACCATATTTATTGTAATAATTGATAGTGGTTTACATGAAAAATTCAAAATAGTAAACCCTAATACATATGCATAACTCTGATATGAACATCATAAAATAATATAATAGTATAAAGAGACCTAATTATATAAAAGTAAAGTATTAAAATAATTTAATTTTAAAAAGAGAGGGTTATGGGATTAATTGAAAATTATATCAAACTTGTGTGATATCAAAAACATAAATTAGATGCAAAAGGGTCCAAATACTGATTCGTGATAACCTAGAGAAATTGTAAAAATCTAATAAATTATAAAAAATGATCAAGAAAAGGATAATTTGACCTTGTTCTAACTAGGAGTGGGTTGGGATGCTTCTATATAGAGAGTAGCTCCTAATAAATATTTATACTCATGCAAAAATGTGTCAAATCCCAAAACAAATATGATAAATGTCTTCCTCTCCTTCTTTAATCCAAAAAATTCACTCAACTTGTCATAATATATTATGAATATCTCAAAAATATAATCCTTCATTAAAACCCTAATCAACTCGAATTGAATTGTAAAACCTTAAAAAGAGGGAGTAGTTATAAGGGACCAGCCTCAACTAGACCCATGTTATAGTAAAAGTTAGAAACTAACACTCAATGAGTGAAAGAGAAGACAAAGTATCGAGAATATATCTATGTACTAATGAATAACTCTAGAAGGGCTATAATTTTCTAAAATAAATAATCAATAATAAAAAATAATTACAATAAATAAACTGAATGAATTGATTAACAACTAGCTTACAATTTATAAATAGAAGTGATATATATATATATATATATATATATATATATATATATATATATCTATATATATATATATATATATATATATATATATATATAAATTAAGAATTATAGTTTAACTTTGATTTTGATTGTGTAATAGACATGTGTAAAATAATCTCCACATGAATAGGCACATGAGAGATGAAGTGGTCAAGCTATTAATGCAACTATTCTAATCTAAGCCTTAGATGTGTGTATTCTATATTAACTCAACAAAACTAAATAAACCAAATAAAACATAAATAAAAGGTGCATACATATAAATATTTCACCAACACCCTCCATTGAGTTATACTTAGGGAAGTCTAACAAAAAATGCATGATGCTCATAATTATTTTAAAATGGGTTCCAATAACTAGGCCTAATAAGGTGCCCATGTATAAAATGTTCCCTCACAAATAGAGAAAAGGATAAAAATCATAGGGGATCCCACAAAAAGAGATATGAGAGAAGGTCTAAGAGACCTTGCATGATGAAATAAGCTCCCACATAAAGAATATGTATGAGAGTCTTCCAAAGAATAATTTCAACATTGTAGAATTGAAGAACCTCCAATGAAGTCAAAATCAAAGAAGCCTCCAAATATGATTAGGATCAAAGAGAGATATGAATCCAATGAAATAATGAACACATATTAGGATCAAAAGAGATACAAATGTGAAATAGTGATGATAAGAATTTAGTGTTTCATGGTAATAAATGTATGTGTGAAATTATATTATCTAAGATAATAATATGAGTATGAGAACAATGTAATTTGGTGTGTATGAGTTGTACGTGAGTAACAACTCATATAGATAGTATTGTGTGAGATATTTTAGATATTGTGAGGATATATAGGAGAGGAGATCATGGAAGATTAAACTTGATTCCTAGTTTATAGGATCAAGCATTTGTATAAAAATCTCTCAGTCTATTGAATAAAGTATATGATTAAATTGGAGTTTAATTATGCAAACTAATCTAAATTTAATATGTGGTATCAAATTGGGTTTGCCATTAACTATGCAATTCTATGAAGAATGTGCAGGACCTTATGGAAGAAATATAATCGATACTTCCCTATAATGGAGTATTGATTCATGTAAATGTTTATGCTTAGAACTGTGAACTATTGCCAAATGCCTACTTGCTCACCTTGATTTTGCATCAAGGTCAATTTGTGAGTTTAGTTTTTTAGTTTAATGCATTATTTGCATTGGAATCATTCAATTTTTGAGTAGATATCTTCATAAACGATAGACTCCTATTCATATCAAGCTCATGTTTGTATTCTTTAGTTTTTTTAATTCTCCATTTTCACTGGCATCAGGTCATATGTTGGAGATAGTTTTGACAAAGTTTTAAATCATGCTTGAACTTGCATCAATTGTGTATTTCCACATTGCATTGAATGATTTTATTAGTTATTCCTATTTTTACTTTAGAATACTTATACTACATCCACATATCATTTGAACAAAGGGAGTTCTGTCGTATAAATTCACCATTCAAATCTACCATGTAATGATTGCATTATCAAAATATTTTACCACATGTCATCAATGAAGACCATGGCCAATATTGATATATTGATCAATGGTCAATGGTCCTTATCTTGCATTTAATATAATGTAACTTAATATCTGGTCCATGTATTCTATTAACATTCCAACATTCTAAATTTTGTCAAGTCATTTTGTCCATAATTTGACTACTACATATTTCACATACAAAGTCAATATAGATACATGTGTAGCTATTTTTATGTCTTAGGTATTGTTTCTTATAATTTTATTTAATTTAGTGTTTGAAAGATTAGCATTTAGATAATATATTATTATTTAAATGTTGAGTTCATTTTTTTGGGATTAGTCTACTTAATTCATTAGAAGCTAAGTAGTCACTTTAGTGGTACTTAGGTTGTTTTAACGTTTTCATTTATTAATATGGTCTTAGTAGTTTTATTTTAAAAATCCATTTAGATTATGTGTTTAAATATCATAAGTGAATGCATTCTAAGAGGAAACTAACGTTCATAGTAATTGTCTATATTGTGTGGGGACAATAAAAATTTTGGAAAAGTTCAGTTTAATATTTACTTCAAACAAATTGAACATTAATATTGAAGATGTAATTTCTACTCTGTATAATGAGGAGAATCAGATCAAAATACCTGATCTTAAAAATATGTTGGGTCTATATGAGATCAAAACAAACATGTGTTTAAGTTTAATAATTCAAGAAAAAATACATTTGTTTATATTTCAAGTAGTTAGGACATATCCTGATGAATTTCATACAAAGAGAAAAGTATCTCATAAATGTAAAATTGAGTCAAAAGGATCTACTTGATGAGGAAAGTAGTACTGTTGACTCTTCTCATCCAAATGATGGAGAATAAAATCACTATATAACCATCAGTATGAGGATGGAAGAAAAAAGGGAGGATTTCCAACATCCTCTTGTCAGCCGTTAGTGATGGGGATACTTTATGTATTACTGGCATGTTTTTTCATGGTTTTCTTTTTCAATGTTTTTTTATGTTTCCATTGTGTGTTGAATAATACCCTTTTAACATTTGGGAAAGATTCATGTTTCAAAGAATCACTCTTTGATGTTAGGATAATATTTATAGGTAAACTCAAAATGGATGGTTATCTAGATAGTTTGGAAGCTCTAGGAATCTTGGAGATTCAGAATTGAGCAACCTAGGGGATGGGAATGATAACACATAATTTGGATCAATAACTATGCCTTCACGAGGGTAAAAAGGCAACTTGATGGAGTTTTACCTAGTATAAGCAATGTTTTCAAAAAGAAACATCATTAGGATATGTTTATCTTCTACCATGTTCACACTAAGTGAGGAAAGGATAAAAAATTAGTGTTTCATGGTAATAAATGTATGTGTCAAATTATATTATCTAAGATAATATAATATGAGTGTGAGAATAATATAATTTTGTGTGTATGAGTTGTACATGAGTAACAACTCATATAGATAGGATTGTGTGAGATATTGTATATATTATGAGGATATGTAGGAGAGAAGATTATGGAAGACAAGAATTGATTCCTATTTATAGGATTAAGCATTTATATAAAAATATCTCATTATATTGAATAAAGTATCTAATTAAACTTAAGATTATTTTATAAAGAATTTTAATTGTTCAAACTGGTCCAAATCTAATAAGTGAGACAAATAACATTACTCAAACCACTAAAAAACTAAAGAATGTCAAAGATGTAGATGACACAATGCTATCATTCTCATAAACAATGATCAATTGATGAAGGTGTATTTTGTAAACCAAAACCCAATAATTTATATAACTAAATAAAGTAGCTTCATAAACATGAAACCAAGAGTGAAGTTTCCATAAAAATGAATCCAATGAATGTCTATATGGTATAGTTCCGAATCACTAGTATGAGTGGGTAATTAGCCAATGCATCTATCTAATATATAGGAAAAAAAATAGGTATGTGGCCAACATAAATTTAAATCTAAGGAATCATTATCCATAATGCAACACACACACCCCACCCATAGAGAGAATTACAGAAAAATAAGATGTATGTGACTAGGCCTAAAAAAGGAAACAAAGTCAATTAAGAAGAGAACTAAGGAGAAATAAGGGCCATAATAAGAAACCCCATTATGCCATATATAGTACATGCAACTAAGGAAATGATGTGAATAATAAGGCACACACACATGAAGGTAGATAAGGCTATTAAAAACACAATAGACACCCCAAGAAATTTTATAAAATAGTGAGAGTAGAATTAAAATATGTTTTAATAGAATCCCCAGAAACAAATCTTTTTTTGCACTTTATAATTGAGTGTATTTCACATTTATTGATATAGTTCAACATAGTTTTATAGAATTTAATAGGTACTAAATTAAAAAAAATTTACTAAAATTATAGTCTTGATATGAAAATGAACCAATATGAAGTCGCTTATGAAAATAACATGAAAAATCATGTAATTTTTAAAAATAGCAAGTTGATTCGACATATAGATAAAAATATATGTTTGTTTTAAGGTTCAAAAATTAGGAAAATTTAGTAAATTTTGGAAAAACTTATAATTTATATAAAAATGGGCCACCAAAATGTGAAATAGACCCTACCATTGCTAAGATATTGAAAAAATAAGAAGAGTGAAAAAAATCACCCTCCTAAGCCTCTTGAATAAAAAGATATGATCTCCATAAATTTGTAGCTTGAATTATGATGTTCAATTGTGTGTAGATACTCAAATATGATCTTATATGATAAACTAGTCTCATACACTTAAAACATATCACTCATGAATCAACTCTTCAGTTTAAGACCTTTTTAATGCCAAAAGGTTCATGTTTACCATCTCATTGTGTCTAAATGTTTATCCTATAGTTTGAACCTAATTTATGTTTACCCATATCACCTATAGCTCACAGTCTACATAAAAACTTGATTAATATCCTACTATGGTAGTTATATATCTTTAACAAATTTCTATCCTCTTGAATACTATTGTCTTGACTAGGACACTAGCATTAATGTTATTGTTTGAGGTCTAACACTAGTGTTAAAGCCTTAAAAATGGTCAAATTTTCAAATCTTTTGACATGTATTGGTCAAATTATTTGTCTTAATTAACCCTCCCATGATATAATTTCAAAAGGTGTTGTATAATTATAAGTAAAATACCATTCATTATTATCAAGTATAAATCGAGCACACATCTACTTTATACCAAGAAAAACACCTTTCAAGCCTACAAAACTACTCTACTCTTACTTAATCAGTCATATGATCAATCTTTTTACATGCTTGAAGCATTTAAAAAAATATTTATGAGCAATATTTTTCAAGTTGTAATATATATCACTACTTGTACCCCACATAGCATATTACACAATTGTTTAGACACAAAACCACATCTAGGGGATAACTACATTGGTTTGAGGCCCTCTTCAAATTATATGGATACATAGGCAACACTCATCAAAATATGGGTATATAAGGTCATATCAACTTCACTTGAGCCCAATAACCCCCATTTTTAAAGGTGACGTACCCTAATAAAATGATGTAGGGTTTTGAACTACATACTGATATCCAAAACCTCTATGTGGGACCCAACAAAGAATCAACATGACAACAATGAACACTAATAGGCATAGGTTTTCATTATATAAAATGATCAATATTTTACATAGGATAAAATCATCAAACAAAGATATATGCATCGACGGTAGTGTCAAGGATGATATAGAGCTAAATTATGGAATCTGATGAATCATAGCGAAGTATCAGACTCTCTCTTTTTGCATCTACATTTTCCATATCTGCCCATGCATAAGTAAATAAGTTAAGTATTCTTTCTTATTTATGTTTATACATTCAAATAACCATTTGACATTGTGATTTTTATATTTATCATACTTTCATAATTCAACATTGTATTAGAATATTATAAATATTAATTATTTAATTGGCCTACTTTTAGAATAACTTAGCCATTTGTTTGATTGGGATATTCTCCCCCTAAATCTTTCAAAAAAGGGTTAAAAATTTGGTGAACCTAACCTCTGAGTCTTCTTACACAACCATATCTTGTTTTATGGTTTTCAACCATCTAAAGTTTTAGATTACTACATTTATTTTCCAGATTTGATTTTTGCATAGGTTTAATATAGGTGATGTTTAGTCTCATTCTTTCCCTAGCCTTCATGCTCTTTCTTGTGATCATCATGGATGATATAAATATTTTTGATGAATATGATATAATAACTATCCAACTCTCTACACAATATTCATTAATGATTTTTTTTGTCAAACCAAGTAGGACATGGTAACAAGAGCAATCATATCTTCAAGACAAGTCCTCCTATTAACTCTATAGATAGTAATAACTACCATCCTTTAAACTAGGTCCATGCCATCATTATTCCAAGAGATAATTTGAGAAACCCTATAGTTTAAAATGAAGGTAATAAATATACCCTTCTTAAAACCCCTCCACCTTCCACATCTCCTCTAGATGGTGTGTGTATGCAAATTCAATCTGAATAACCTAGGGTTTGTGCTTGTGAAGCCTTCAAGGATCAAATAATAATTATGAAAAGGATCATAGAAGAGTTTAAAAATCAAATCAGTATTTTAGTTCAAAGATCACATCATTAAAAAATTAGGTCACATGAAAATAATCCAAAATATGTTAGTGTTAATCATGAATTTATATCTTCATCTAGAAATGTTATGCCTAAAAAAAAGCCACAAAGAAATACATCTAAAAATAGTGTTTCAAAAAGTAAAAAAAAGGCTAATAAGAGTTAAAGTGATATTCTAAGAGAAACGATTATAAATAATTTGATCAAACTATCCCATCTACATCTTGTAAGGAGATAAAAATACTATTATGCATATAATTGAATGCATGTGTATCATACAGATTGTTGTTTGGATTTAAAGAAGAAAATACAAAGTATAATTGATAGTGGTGATCCTATAATAGATACATCAATCAGAAAACCCACTCACATTATGATTGCATCTCCTAAATCACAAGTGTAAAAATAAAAAGTATGTGTACCAAAGGATAATTTATAGAAAAAAAATCTACAAATACAACATTAGAACAAGAAAAGATTAAAAAGACAAATCTAAAGTAAGCAATGTTACAAAAAGATCAAGAAGTCAAATCACAAATTACATATTTTTTTAGTTTTCAAGCAAAGGTTCATCACTTTTCTCTAGTCCATAATGATATGTAACATTTTGACAATGATGAACATACCTAATAAATATAAATTTTAATAATAAAACTCCACTCTATGGTGAAATTGGTTTTTCATACACAGATGTTCAAAATGGTAAATCAAAAAGTCAATAAAAACCTAAGAAGTTGGTCCTTTCATATGATATATGGTCATGCAGAAGATGATTGGAATGACAACTAATCTAGAGGATGAATATGAAAATATAATTGAGGGTTATGAAACACATGATACATAGCCTTCATAGAGGCATCCTCTTGATGAGCTCCTTGGATTATAGTACAAATTTTACCTTTTTTGTATCTTATTTTCTAATCATACTTATATGCAAAATAAAATAAAATAATAAAAATCAAATAATCAAGAAAATACAAGAACATTCAAATAAATAAAAAATACAAAAATACTTAGCATTTACATGTTACTATATTTTTCATGTGTTATTTAATTTATGTTATGTTTGAAAAGTATTTGAGTGTGATATAGGCATACAATAGATCCTTGATACATGATCTTGTAAATGTTGGCACTTTCCTCTAACCACATGACACACTATGCTGGGGGCATCTACTTATATTGATCATGATTAATACAAGTCTTATTATTTTATGATCACTTTACATTATCATGTTGGAATTACACAATAAAGATAACACATGTCTATAATCATGATTACATCTTACATAGTGTGCTATATATGCTATGCTACAATTTATTTTTATAACACATGTATGTAGGGATTAGTATGATATGTGTATGCATCTAAATTTGTTCACCTTATTGCTGGTCACTAATATTGTTATTGGTAGACACTAATTTTATCATCTATTTAATCTTATAATCCTATCCTCTTAGTTCCATTATAGTCATTTATCTAACATTTTCCTTCATTATTATCCATCGTACTAACCTTATTACTACCCCACAAGTCAATTAATCATTATTCTAATATGTCATTTATCATCTAATCTTATTCTAACCCCACCTATCCATTATATTGGAATTTAAAATTTCAATCCCACCTACCCTAGCCTATTCATAGGATCTCTTCCATCCCCAGTCCCTAATCACCAATATAATTACCTCATTTAATCACCTACTAATCATGATTAAACATCCATAAAAATTATAGGGACTTCTACCTCTAGAACATTCCCTCATCTAGAATCATCAAAGGAATTTTTAATTCTTTGAATAATTCTCCACCATTGATCTTCGCTCATCCCACTTTATAAATAACCAAACAATCGTCCAATGAGAAAATAAACTATGAAATCTATGATCCTCTCATGCCAAACTGGTCTACTTATCAAAGTCATCAAGCCAATATCATGTTATCATAACATATGGGTCTATCTATAACAATCCAACATTTAATAATCTTTAATCTTAGTATTATTTTTGTCTGAATATTATTTAGATCATAAAATTGGTGAAGATGTACGTATAATTCAGGTATAATATTTTTATATTATTTAATTAACTCTAAATTAGAGGTGTGTTGAAATTTTGTGTAGGATAGTGATATGTTTGTATAAATCAATACATTTGCACAAAATATTTGCATTACATTTGGTGACCATAGTGGGATCCATCCTTTTGAGTTGATTTAGTGTGTTTGAAGTGTGTGAATTTAGCTTGCAAGTCAAGTTTACGAAGAATCTGGGATCAAAATTTAAAAAATCTCATTTTTTAGGTGGTTAGCAACTATGCTCTATAAAGGGCAATTTTGAAACTGTCAGTTGTGATTTTGACCTCAACAATGGTAATTTTACTTTCAACTACCACATTAACTAAAACATTGCCTATTACTAGTTGCAATATTGTAAAATCACTTATTGTTAGTTACAATATCATAAAATTGCTTCTTACTAGTTGTGATTTTGATTTCTATCTACATTTTTAACTATTATGGTTGTGATTTTGGATATAGCTCATAAATTTTCCTTTTATAAAATTGTTAAATGTTATAATTTGGTTTCCCTAGAATTTGTTCTCTCTATCTAACCTTATTGTCTATAGGTAATAATCTAGATTCAGTCACAACAAATTCATCATAAAATCCTATTTTTTGAGCTAAATCACTTCTAACCAATCATGATTTTGAATATCCCATTGTAATTTTGACATAATATTGATTAACCCTGTTTGAATATCATGAATTTTTGTATAAAATAATAATATAATTAAATCATATTTAGATAGTCCTTTTAAGATCACTTAGTCTTTTGTAAATCTATAAATATCTTGGCTTTTGTATAGTCTATAAAATTATTTATTATAAGTCATGATCATGATTTAGAGTTGTGATTATGATGCTAACATTCATGGTTTTGCTTAACCACTAAGAGTATGTGTAATTGTTTCACAATATTGCTTATCTATAGTTGTAATTTTGTAACTTAGCTGCTAGTAGTCTGTTTGACCATTTTGCATTATCACTTGTACAAATTTATGATTTTATTTTTAATCTATGATTTTGAAATAACACTTATAGATATTTTTAGTTTTATGTGTCCTATAAATGATTTTGAACTAACTAACCACCAAATAATTGAGACAATCTACTATTTTGTAGTAAAATTGCTTGTCTCATATTTGATTTTGACTTGTCATTAATGACTTTGACTCTCTAGAAGTAATTTTGAATTAACATTGATTGTGTATCTATGATTTTTATTACTGTAGTAGCAATTTTTCATTCATTTTTGCATTCAAATTTTTCTTTTTGTGTATATCTTTTAGTATCATTTTCAATGAATTTTGAGTCATTTTAAGCATCCCACAAGTCCTAAATTTCTTTTGGCATCAGGGGTGCTACCCCTCAACTTACCTCATACTACAATAGGGAGTGGACCTAGGGCACTACCCCCATAGACCAAAAGGGCCAATGCCCCTTAACCATGCAAGGGGTGCTATCCCTTGACCCCACCGGGGGATATTGCCCCTAGACCCCTATGTCTTGGCCCCTTATTCAAAGGGTTATATTGTAAAAATCATGATTATTTCAATATTTTTGTTAAGGCTTATTAGGCTAACCTTTTATTCATATTTTTATAGGGGTAAAATCAGTGGCAATTTTGTCTTGTTTAAAACTACTAACCACTTATTTTTGCAGATCATATTTCATCTAACATCTTGTCTTACAGTTTGTACTTTAAGATTGTCATTTTAAAACTACTGATCACTTGATTTAAAAAATACCCTTGAAATATTTTGTCATTTTGAAAATCATCTTGTATATATCACATTTAATTAATTAGTTAATCAATTTTTTTTATTTGTTTGTCTATACCTGAGGGCTATGGTGATGTATGCTCTCCTCCTTACATCCTAGTGGTGAGTATCAGATGATAATTTTTTTACTAATAAACCCTCTAATTTTTATTTTTAGGGAGACAAATGATGTGGAAGTGATTATAATTCACTTTCATAGTCTTAGGGGTTGGTGATGTAGATTTCATCACCATGTATTCAACCACACTTTATGTTCTAATGGAGTATAAAAATTAGGCAGAACTATTGTTAGGACAAATGGTTGATCCGATATAGGTCTTCTATGAAGATAAAAAGGTAAATGTCTAACCCAAGTATTAAACAACAACCTACATAGATTTGGGCCTCATGTACCTAGTGCATATCGGGGACACCCTTAAAGAGCATGTATACCCTAGAATAGGACCATTATCTATAACAAGTGACTTGATGTTGGAGTTAGTATCAGTGTCCAAGTGACCATTAAGTGTAAATGGGGTTAAGAGGATTTAAGAGATTCCATAATAGGTCACTAGCTTACAAACTCACCAATAAATCTATTAGATCTTACATTCATCAAGTTACATTCTCGAGTCAGTCACTAAGTCTAGGATTATGGCTTGATTTCTTTTGTTGTGTGTTGCAGAGTCATGTATTATTTACATCTAATAAAACCAAACACATAAAATCTTATCCCCTAGTCAAACATAGTCCTTAGGTCAAACATCATACCTTATTTGCACATCACCTTATTCTCCATCATCATCTCATGTCCCTATCTTATTATTTTGACTTGACCTTATCCATTCATATATACAACATCCTAGTCTTCATCTCTTAGCCTAGTCATCCTTAGTTTAAATAAAATTCATCTAATGATGACTTTATTTTAATTCATAACCTTATATTGACCTTTTTATTCATTCATCCTATCCCTTTGACCTAGTCATTCACTATTATATCCCTCTTTGATCTAGTCCTTAGTCATACCTTGTTATCCCTAGTCTTACCATAATACTTTTCACACCTCATCACTCACCTTAGTCTTATCTTGGTCTTCAACCCATCCTAGTCCAACCTCATCACATTATATTCATCTTATATATACTTGTCCAAAATGTCAAGACATTCCTTCTTATCACCTAGTCAAATCAATCCCCCAAATCTACTCCCATCATCCATTTGATCTTGAAACCTAATCATAACATATCACTCTTTAGCCTTAGGTCACCCTAATCAAAACCAAATCACTCATATTGACCTTATCTATCATAATAACCTTATCCATCACCATATTCCTTGTCTATACAACCTAGTTCTAATCATAGTCTAACCCATCTTTACCTTGTCATGCCTTTATCTATACTAGTCACCCCATTGAGTATGTAGTCATACACTAGTCTTCATCTATGTTAGAAAACAAATCTTTTCATCAGGGTCCTTATTATAATATTTCTTGTGTTTAATCGAGTTTGAGTCATACAAACCATCCAATATTATCATTCAATAAAATCAATCAAGTCATCTCAATCAACTTAAGTCGATTATCTTAGCCTTGATCTAATCATTCCTAGTCAAAATCACATATTTTGGGTTAGTCTAACCCCTATCAAATATTAGAGCTTGTCATAGCTTACCTAGTCAAATCCAATAAAAATCATCAAAGTCTAGCTCACATCCTAATTTGGTTTACTTGATCTTGGCTAACCTAATTGAACATCACATCATGTCAAATATCTAGTCAAATTGTAACATCCCCACTAAGATCTACCTAGAAATACAAGATTTGTTTTTTAAAAACAAACACATATACCAAAATAGATTACATCATGAGAATATAATAGAGATCATATGAAGTAATCAAACATAATAATAGAAAACAAATCATATTACATCATATATCATAGATCTCTAATATCATGAGAGCACAACATAATGCAAATATAAAAAGTAATTATATTAACTCAATCACAACTGGTACAAGTATACAACCACTACTCTCAATATACAATAATAAATAATTACAACTCTTCATAACAATTTTCAATAATAATTACAATATAATAAAATGTACATATAAGATACATGGTTCTTCTGGAACATAGTTCTCAAACTCAAGTATCTGTGATAATCTCAAGTGTCATCTTGATAAATAGTATTACTATGGGGAGGGAGAGCATCATCCGATCACTTTTCCACATCAAACATAGACCAATAATCCCCCAAACTTATCCCATTAGGAAATATCCCTCCCTTCATAGATGAGTAGATAGTGACAGTGCATGAATTTAGAGAAACAAACAAGTACATGTGTGTTATATGATTTCTAAAACTAAACATGTAGTGTATCATATAAAACTTGATTTATTGTAACATATCACAAAAACATGTAAATCATACTCATGAAATGATAATGTCTCACTAAACATAGTTTGACCAAAATTTTAAGAATAAAGATATAAAAGCAATCTATAGATCAATCAAATTCATACACACCACTTGATCGAACTACCTTTATCTGACATTATGATGCTAATAAGCTAGTGAAGTCCATCTCAATCCTTACTTAGAATCAAAAATATAGATTGGTAAAATATGATTCAGTCACAAGATTCACATAATTTACATCCTATTAGAAAACACATCATGTAACATGCTAAACATAGGAGTAACCAAAGCATACATTTATTCTGTCAAAGTTATGAATGAATCTTACATTATTTTCTATCCCATACTATAAATAATGACTATCATTATTACCATTCAGATAAAATATACACTAAACTATATATTTTAATTATCTCAATACATTCCATACATGCTACACCCTATGATAACCCATATTACCATAGTCTAGTGTTTTTAAGTATAACTACTAAGTATCACAATCAAGCTAATAAAGTAGTCACAAATAGATGGAAACATTCATTCATATTCAATAACAAGAACAAATAAAACTCCATTTTCATGAAACATAGAGTAATCCAAACTGGCATTGGTTATGCATTTAGAGGTTTGAATGCCCACATTCATTTAATTTTATTATTTATAATTATTTAACATAGATTATAATCCTCTCATGGAAATATAACCATGATATTTCACCCATATGAAAATATATATATATATATATATATATATATATATATATATATATATATATATTCTCCTATATTTTTTATGTTACACTCATTACCCATGTTTTAGTTCACCATTAATATATAATAAGTAACCCATACCCATTATAGTGAAGACTTCATTAGATTTACTGTTCATCCCATGTTTCATTAAATGTAATATAAAGTCCCTCAATTAATAACCTCACATAGCACCTATGGTCATACATATTCACAAATGATAATTTATGAGATTATTTCACCGTTTAAAATAATGATAAAGTTGAATATGTTTTTATAAACTTAACATGCATGTTTAAACCAAATTGAGGTCCCTTTAAACCATATATATATATATATATATATATATATATATATATATATATATATATATATATATATATATATATATATATATATATATATATATATATATATATATATATATATATATATATATATATATATATATATATATATATATATATATATATATATATATATATATATAAAATTCTAGGTCATAGTTCTCTTTTATAATTTATCCTATGACCATTATATATAACCCAATATATTTAGCTAAAATAATATTCAATTTTATTATTGTTACCTTTTTATGTACCACATTACATTCAAAATATCTCAAGCATAGCCCTTTACATTTTTTTGCTTCACTAATTTTTATGTTATTAGTAAAACAATGATATTCCTTGTACCAAAAATGGCAATAAAATGTTTAGTTGGGAGCACTAATATTTCAGTGATCCATTTAGTAACATCATTCAGTTTAAAAGATTAAATCGATGCCAACTAACTCAAAGATAGGGAAATTTATATATATCAGTGCCCCACCTATGATTATACTAACACTCAACAACATACTTCTCCATAGGGACTCAATAAAAGATACTATAATATTAATCAGTAATTATTTAGTAATATACTGCTAAAACTAGATGCTTTACCCTCTAGCATAATTTCTAGCATTAAATAAAAATATAGGCTATGTTTAATTTTTAAAATCAACTTAACCCCTAAAAATGGTGATGCCTTATCAATATACCTCACAATTATGTGATTTCATCATAGTAGAGGTGTCATTAGTCATAACAACAAATCCCTTCTATTTTCATATTAGTGCTATGATCTACCAAGCATACTAGAATATTCAGTATTTATTGTGTATTCCATATATCCAGTTATGGAACATTGGTAAGAAGGCATCAATTATAAATCAATTCTTTTAAACATACCATATTTCATCACTTACTACTAAACAAACTAATAGGAATGTTAATATCCTAATGAATTCATATGTTAATTCTCACTGCACATAATATCAATGAATTTTCACTTACTGCATATTATCTAGTTAGCATCATTAAGTGAAACTTTTCACGTCACTAGGTTCACACTACCTGAAATATGCTATCCAAGGTAGTTTCCTAATAATGCTATCCAATTATGTTAATTATCTCATGAATTCATATCTTTGACTTAGTCTTAAATTCCAGTAACACCAATTAACACAAGTTTTTACAAGACCCAAATTTAAATACAACTACTTAATTTTTTTGTTTGCAAGCTAGAAAAGGTAGTTAAGTGATGCCATATGACAAAAATACATAACAATATGTTAAAGATGAAATATTATATTATCCATAGTGGCACCTTGACTAGCAGGATGCTAAAAAGAAATATCAATGAACCATATATACACTAGCTACAAATAAATATTATGGATTACAATGATGTCCTCCTAAATTTTAGGTTTTTATATTATAGTTTGGTTCCTTATTACACATCTAAGTTGATGCTAATACGTCATATAGGGAACCACTTAAAAGCATAGGCTATGAATAGTGGAAGGTATAATGGTTCAACCAATATATATATATATATATATATATATATATATATATATATATATATATATATATACTACTTATAAAAAAAACATAGCAATGCTTTAATATGATATTATAAATTTCAATGTATATTCTCAAATAAACTTCCTAACTAGTTTTCATGTCCTTCAGGGAAATACAAAATGTATTACGACCCAAAATATCAAAAATAAAATATTCAAGTGCTCAACTATATCCATGGATAGTTTGTCAGTGTAATTATATAGACTGGAAATAATTATAACATGTTGGGATAGTTGGGCCAAGTCGATTTGCTTGGAAAATTCTTCAGTTTGATTCATACAATAAATTACATAGAGAATTCCATTCTTAAAATATTTTTTCCTTCCCTAACCATTATAAAATTTTAGTATAACTATTAGAATTAAAATACATCTACTTGGTATACGTGTCTATCAATTCCCTTGTGTCTTCTTTCTCCTATGCTACACCTCCTTGGACTGCTCTCTCTAATTATTTTTTCTCCAAAATGCCTATGATAATCACTTTATTAATTTTCACTTATAATAAAAAAGGGATAGCTCTTTCCATTCTTTAGATTTTTTTTAATATCTTTACTTCTTTTTTGATTTTCTTAATTTAATCATTTCCTTTCTTTTTATGTTTTATTTTTTTTTTCATTTTTTTAATGACAATTACTAATTTACATTTATTTCAACAATAAATAGAGAAAATCTACAATTGAATAATTTAATTAACATCACTTATTGTCACAAAATTTTATGACAATTTTGATAACCAAAAACCCAAATTTTTAATTTTAATCATGCTAATAAGGTTTCCACTAGATTTAAATGTTGAAACATACTAATACACAAAATTAATTCATTAAGCTATTCAACTATGCTGGAAAATCATAGAAATTAACTTTCCAAAGCAAGTAGAACAAAACACACCATGTGTAAAATATTTTTAATGCATTCTACCATGTGCTAACTACTATGGTGTGTGTAGGGTTCTCACCATTTCTCTATCCACCTATGATGTCTCCATCTATGTCACCCTCTCTAATGATGCTCTCCCTCTGGCATGTTATGAGGGATGAATTATTCTACATCAACCTCATAAAATACATGTAGTTAGATCATATAAAATTGATAAACATATACCATAAAATGTATCTGAAAAAACACATCAATATGATCAAAATGTAAATGCATACACTATAGCCAACTTACATTAAAATAAACATGTACTATCATGTATCTGAGCAATATCCTACTATCCTATAATATCATATATCTTAATCTTAATCATGAAATATAACCAATATCAAATATGTCAACTATACATATCTATAACTAATCAAATAGTTTGCTTAATGAGGAATCATGATGCAACATCTTTCCTCTCTAAAGCTAATCATCATCCCAGATGACTCTTATTCAAACATATGTTCTAAATTAAAAATATTGTTTAATTGAAAATAACATAGTATAACAATAACTAATCAAGTAAATAAATATGGAAATATCCTAAATAATTCATCATAGTCCTCCTAAGTTGCACTATCCTTAGCGTATTGGTCCTACTGGACCTTGCATTGTGATATCTCTCTGTTATGTAAATAAAGTTTACATGAGTTAATTACCCTGATTAGTTCTACTATGACCACCCTAAGATCCAAAACCTACAAAACATTCTAATCCAACACATGCATATGATTAACTATATATACTTATTAACATATGAACCATGGAAGACATTATGTAAAAGAGCTAGAGATATTGGAAATTAAAGCCTATACGCTATAGGATTGACCACTTATAACACCTTGAAGGGTCCAACATATCTTGATGACAATTTTGAAGACTTCTTAAATTTAACTGAGCTCTTCTGTGGCTTTACTCATTAAAACACTTTATCACCTATTGAAAAGTACCTTTCTATCCTCTTTAGATTTGCATAACTCTTATGCCTATCATTATACTTGACCAATCTCTACCTAGTTAATCTAACTTCTTTCATTTTAAAGATCATACCATGTCCAAAAACTACCTTGTCCTCTAACCTATCCCAACTAATGGGTGTCCTACACCTTCTTCCATAAAGTGCCTCAAATGGTTCCATCTTCAACATTGATTGGTGTGGGTTGTTATATGCAAAATTAACTAATGGAATATAATCTTCCCACTTGTATTGTTGATCCATGCAATACATATAAAGAAGATCCTCTAGCACTTGATTAACTCTCTCAGTTTGTCCATTGGTTTTTAAGTGGTAAGTTATACTAAAATTAAGTTGTGTACCCAAAATGAATTTAAAGTCATCCAAAACTTTGATGTCATCTTTGGATCATGATCCAAAATGATATTCTCTAGAAAACCATGTAACCTATACACTTATTTTACAAATTTCTTCGCAAGGGTAGGTACATCATCTGTCAAATTACTTGGTATAAAATGAGCCACCTAGGTTAGTTTGTCAACAACAACCAATATCATATCACTCATGTTTTATGACATTGATAACCCTTGGAGAAATTCCATAGTGATCACTTTCCATTTCTATTTCAGTATGTCATGTGGATATAACAATCCAACCGAATACACATGCTCAACTTTCACTTCCTGACACTCCAGACAACATGACACATAATCTACTACATATTTGTTGATTCCTTTTTATAGATATAGTGGTCTAAGCTATGCCATGATCTTGGTTACTCTTGGATGTATCAAATATGGGTTGTTGTGAAATTTATTTAGCATTGTGATTTATAGATTCTCTTGATTTGGCACATACATCTATCCATTATAACATAATAGACCATCGTTCTCTAGTCTGAATCCTTTGTACCAAGGATTTTGAGCATTCTCAAATAATGAATTTTTTAATTGATCATAAAATTCATCTCTTGAAGATAATTCAATCATCTAATCCTTGAAAGTAATCTTGATAGTAGCTATAGCTGTTATGTACCTTTTATGATTGAGGTCATCGACTACTCTATTCTCTTCTATTTTGATATAGATGATGTCAAAACCATAATCAGATAAGAACTGAAGCCAACATATTTGATGAATATTTATATTATTTTGGGTGAAAATGTACTTATGTCCCAATTCATTTGTCTTGAGCTCAAAAGGTTTTCTTAATAAATAATGTTGCCACACTTGCAAAGCATGAACAATCATTGTAAGTACCAAATCATAAGGGGCATAATATACCTCATATGATTTTATCTTTTGTGACTCATAAGCCACTATTGCATCATCCTTCATAAGGACAACTCCTAGACCATCCCTTGATGCATATGTGACCACTAAAAATTGACAATTAGGGTTCGAAACTCTCAACACTGATGTTAATGTAAGCCTTATTTTTAACTCATGGAAAACCACTTTACACTTATTTGACCAAACAAATCTATGGTTATTTCATTACAATAAATTAATTGGATTAGCTATCTTGGAAAACTTTGGAATGAACTTCCTATAGTAACCTACTAACCTTATGCACAATCTTCGGTGTTGAGCATTCAATAATGGCTCTAATCTTCCATGAATCTACTGAGATACCATCCAAAACAACATGAGCTCTAGCATTTTGAGGATTTTCTTGCTAAATGGGATTCTCCTCAAGTTCATCATATTTTTCCTCTTCCTTATGACCATGAACCACCTTTTTTAGAGCTATAATCTAATCTTTGGTCTGATTCATAACTATGAGAATCTAGTCCATCTTTACTGACTGGTCAGTGGCAAATCAACTAAGATCAAATGGAGGGTTGCCATTATTAGCATTCAAAGGACCCTCTCTAAAAACTCTATATTTCACCATCCTTATTTCTATTAATAGAATGATATGAAAATATTAGTGGACTCATTAGGTCCTAGAGTTTGAGTCATAGATCTGATACCACATGTAACATCCCTACTAGGATCTACCTAGAAATACATAATTTTTTAAAAACAAACACATATACCAAAATATTTTACATCACAAAAATATAATAAATATCCTATGAATTACTCAAGCATGATAATATCAAATAAAACATATTACATCATTTATCATAGATCTATAATATCATGAAAGCACATCATAATACAAATATAGAAAGTAATTATATTAATTCAAACATAGCTAGTACATGTCTATAGCGACCATTGTCAATGTACAATAATAAATAATTACAACTCTTCATGATAATTTTGAATAATAAGTATAATAAAATAAAATTTACATATAAGATACATGGCTCCCCTAAAGCATAGTTCTTGAACTCAAGTATTTACGGTAATCTTAAGTGTCATCTTGATAAGTAGTATTGTTATGGGGAGGGAGAACATCATCTGAGTGATTTTCCACATTGAACATAGACCAATGATTCCCCACACTAATCCTATTATAAAATATTGCTCCCTTCATAAATGAGTAGATAATGATAGTTCCAGATTCTAGAAAGACAAGCAAGTACCTGTGTGTTGTATGATTTCTAAAACTAAATATGTAATGTATCATAGAAAACTTGATCTATTGTAAAATATTTCATAAACATGTAAATTATACTCATTAAATGATAATGTCTCACTATACATACTTTGGCCAAATTTTTAAGAATAGTAATATAAAAGTGATCTATAGATCAATCAAATTCCTACACACTACTTGATTAGATTACCTTTATCTAACATTGTGATGCTAGTAAGCTAGTGAAGTTCATCTCACTCCTTACTTAGAATCAACAATGTATATTGGTCAAATACAATTCAACCAAAAGATTCACATAATTTACATCCTACTAGAAAACACACCATATAACATTCTAAATATAGGAGTAGCCAAAGCATACATTTATTTCGTCAAACGTATGAATAAATATTACATTATTTTCTATCCCATACTAAAAATAATGACTATAATTATTACCATTCAGATAAAATAAACACTAAACTATAAATCTTAATCATTACAATATGTTTTCATACATGCTACACCCTATGATAACCCATATTACCATAGTCCAGTGTTTTTAGTATAACTACTAAGTATCACAATCAGGCTAACAAAGTAGTCACAAATAGATGGAAACATTAATTCATATTCAACAACAAGAACAAATAAAACTCCATTTTCATGAAACATAGAGTAATCCAAACTAGCATTAGTTATGAATTTAAAGGTTTGAATGCATGCATTCATTTAGTTTTATTATTTTTAATTCTTTATCATAGATTATAATTTCTCATGGAAATATAACCATGAAATTTCACCCATATATATATATATATATATATATATATATATATATATATATATATATATATATATATATATATATATATATATATATATATATATATGGGGTGTGATCATAACATAATATATATATATATATATATATATATATATATATATATATATATATATATAATGTTATGATCACACCCCATGTTTTAGTTAACCAGTAATATATAATAAGTAACATGTACCCATTATAGTGAATACTTCGTTGGATTTACTATTCACCCCATGTTTCATTAAACTCAATAAAGGCCCTCGATTATTAACATCACATAACACCTATGGTTATATATATATATATATATATATATATATATATATATATATATATATATATATATTTCTTATGTTATGATCACACCCCATGTTTTAGTTAACCAGTAATATATAATAAGTAACATGTACCCATTATAGTGAATACTTCATTGGATTTACTATTCACCCCATGTTTCATTAAACTCAATAAAGGCCCTCGATTATTAACATCACATAACACCTATGGTTATACATATTCCCAAATAAGAATTGATGAGATTATTTCATCATTTAAAATAAAGAGAAAGTTGACTATGTTTTTATAAACTTAACATGCATGTTTAACCAAATTGAGGTACCTATAAAACAATATATATAGCTAATTTTAGATCATAGTTTTCTTTTATAATCTACCTTATGACCATTATATATAACCCAATACATATAGCTAAAAAAAAATCACTTTTATTATTGTTACCTTTTTATATACCACATGACATTCAAAATATCTCAAACATAGCCCTTTATATTTTTTTGCTTCATTAATTTTTATGTTATTAAGAAAACAATGATATTCCTTGTACCAAAATTGGTAACGGTAATACACAAGGCTGGGAGCACTAACATTTTAGCAATCCAATTAATAACATCATTCAGTTTAAAAGATTAAATTGGCACCAATTAAATCACAGATGGGGAAATTATATATATCAGTACCCCACCTATGATTATACTAATAGTCGACAACATATTGATCCATAACAACTCAATAAAAGATACTATAATATTAATCATTAATACAATGCTGAAACAAGATGCTTTTCCCTCTAGCATAATTTACAATGACTTAAATAAAAGATATAGGTTGTGTTTCATGTTTTACAATGACTTAACCCATAAAAATGGTTATGCCTTAACAATACACCTCACAATTTTGTGATTCCATCATTGCAAAGGTGTCATTGGTCATACCAAAAAATCCCTTCTATTTTCATATCAAAGCTATGACCTACCAAGCATACTAGAATATTCAGTATTTATTGTGTATTCCATATATCTTGTTATCAAACATTGGCAAGAAGCCATCACTTATAAATCAATTATTTTAAACATACTGAATTGCATCACTTACTACTAAATGAACTAATAGAAATATTAATATCCTAATGAATTCATATGTTAATTCTCACTGCACATAATATCGATGAATTTTCACTTACAACATATTATCTAGTTACTATCATTAAGTGAAAATTTTCATGTTACTAGGTTCACACTACCTAAAATATGCTATCCAAGGTAGTATGATAATAATGTTATCCATTTATGTTAATTTCCTAATGAATTCGTATCTCTGACTTTGTCTTAAATTCTAATGATGCAAATCAACATAGGTTTCTATAAGACCCAACTTTAAGTACAACTTAATTTTTTGTTTGCAGGATGGAAAAGGTAGTTAAGCGATGTTATAAGATAGAAGTATAAAATGATCTACTAATGATGAACTATTATATTATCCATAGTGATGCCTTGACAAGAAACATATTAAAAATAAATATCAATGAACCATATATACACCAGTTGGAAACTAATATTATGGATTACAATGATGCCCTCCTAAATTTTGGGTTTTTATATTGTAGTTTGGCTCCCTATTCCACATCCAGGTTGATGCTAATACTTCATGTAGTGAACCACTAAAAATCATAGGTTGTGAATGGTGGAAGGTATAATAGTTCAACCAATCTGTAAGTGTATATATATAAATATATATACAATATAATGCTATTTTTTTAAACATAGTGATGCTTCAATATGATAGTATAAATTTCAATGTATATTATCAAAGAAACTTCCTAACTAGTTTTCATGTCCTTTAGGGAAATACAAAATAGATTACAACCCAAAATACTAAAAATAAAATATTCAAGCACTCAGCTATATCCATAGATGGTTTATATCAGTGTAATTATATAGGCTAAAAATAATTATAACAGGCTGGGATAGTTGGGCTGAGTCGATTTGCTTGGGTGATTCTTAAGTTTGATTCAGATAATAAATTGCATAAATAATTCCATTTTTAAAACATTTTTTCCTTCCCTAACCATTATAACATTTTAGTATAATTATTAGAATTAAAATAAAACACTTGGTATGCTTGTCTATCAATTCCCTTGTGTCTTATTTCTCATGTGTTACACCTCCTTGGACTGCTCTTTCCAATTCTTTTTTTAATACAAAATGCCTATGATAACCCCTTTCTTAATTCTCCCTTATAAGAAAATAGGCATAGCTCTTTCCATGCTTTATATATATATATATATTTGTTATTTTTAATATATTTACTTCTTGTTTGATTTTATTAATTTAATTGTTCCCTTTCTTTTTTTATATTTTATTATATTTTTTCATTTTTTAATGATAATTACTAATTTTCATTTATTTCAACAATAAATAGAGAAAATCTGTAATTCAATAATTTAATTAACATCATTTATTATCACAAATTTTTATGACAATTTTGACAACCAATAATCTAGATTTATAAATTTAATCATGTTAATAAGGTTTTAATTAGATTTAAACATTAAAATGTACCAATACAAAAAATAAATTCATTAAGATATTCAACTATGCTGGAAAACCATAAAAATCAAATTTCCAAAGCAAGTAGAAATAAACACACCATGTGCAAACCATTTCTAATGCATTCTACCATGTACTAACTACTGTGGTGTTTTCAAGATTCTTGCTAGTTCTCTATCAACCTCCTACATCTCAATTTACATCACCCTCTTCAATGAATCTCTCCCTCTGACATGCTCTAAAGGATGAGTTATCATGTGTGAACCTGACTACACATAGGTAGTTAGATCATATCAACATGATAAACATATAGTATAAAATATAACTAAAATAACACATCAATATACTCAAAATGTAAATGCATACACTATAGCCAACTCATAGTAAAACAAACATGTAACATCATGTATCTAAGAAATATCCTACTATCCCATAATAACATATATCTCAAGCTTAGTAAGAAATATAACCAATATCAAATATGTCAACTATGCAACACAAACTTAAGAGAAGGTTAAAGCAAACCTTTGTCCAAATTTATTCTACACATCTCATCTTCATCCCTCAATATTTCCATTCAATCCCTTACACTTGCTGATTGGGGTTGGTGAACCACATCATCCATACTTTCTCTTATCTTGATCCATGGATTCCAAAGCAAAGTTGGACCCCCTAATTAATAAATTCCTCATTTCTAATAAGGATATGTTCCTTTCGTGGTTCCTTGAAATAAGCATTCCACATCCTTCAGACTTTGAACCCATCCACCCAATATTAACTCTAGTACACACCCATCCACCCTAGTCTAATCCTAGCCTCCATATCATTCAAACCCTATATCCATTGGTTATAGCCAATCATATACCATTTCTTACACTAAAAAAGGGAATCCTACCCTGACAACACCTTTTAATAATATTTTTCCCACCCAATCACATCAACAACCATTTGATCTAAGTATAATTATTCATCACCCAAGTCAATAAGTGAAGAGAGGCCTTATATTCCTCTTCATATATCCTTAGAATCCCTCTTCTACCAACTTGTTACTGTTGACATCATAGTTTATCCACCCATATGACATCTTGATCTTGCCAAGTGTAATCCCTCTTGGTATAAATCTAACCAATACTATATATATCATCAAACTTGGGGGCATACCATTAATTAATGTCATTATTTTCAAAACTTTATCCAATACCTCATTGACCATGGTGACATGAAAATTTAGAATGAATCAGATGGGTTTACATTTAAGGGTGAATAAGAAGAGGAATAACAAAATTACATTCCCAATCATAATCAGCCCTTTCTTTATGATCCAAGGTCAAGACACCAAGTCCATCTTCCATGGCACACCTATCTTCAAAAAATCCTCCATTGACAAGGATTCCATTTATCATAAACCTAGTATTCCCTTATCTAATGAGTCTTTCTTCTAAGGAAATGTCTTTGGTGAATCCATTGTCCCTCCATCATCTTCCTCTCAACCATCATATCAAATACCCCATTTTGATAGGTCACTTGAAGATAATGAATCCTCTACTATAATCATCACATCATGTATATCAGAGTCAACATTAGAGTCCAAAACCAGTCTTATCTGCATCAAGGTCATGTTCAACACCAATATTTGAATTAGATTCCTTGTTAGAAACATCATCCATTAAATATATTTCAACAAATGATGACTATTCCTAAATTATTGAGGATAACTCCAATTTAGATGTCAAATAATCACAAGGCATATATTTTGATCTCAGTCAAGATGATGAGGTCATAACAGAGTTATTACAAGCTTTATCTATTAAATTTTTTTAGAGTGGATCTAATCATACCTTGGATATACGTACTACAACTAGTCTTTATGATCCTTTCATGAATCTTTAGGAGATTTTCTTCGATGTCAAAATTGGATCTCCTAAGAGCCCTTACGAGGACTATGTTATCCCATCACCACTCATTGACATTATCCTACCATCTCCCCTACCTTCACCCATCATAGATCCTTTTCTTCCTATCAATAATCATATAATCACCTCCCTCCATAGGGATGAATAAGAACATACATCATTGGATGCTTCCTCGATCAACCTAACATGTGCCACAAATACAAAGGTCTAATATTATATTCAAAAAGGCATACACAATGATCAAATTAACTTTGATCTAACAAGTTAAAATCAAGAAAATTTAATTTATTGACCTAATCAAAAAATATTTTCCCTTAATGAAGCCCTCTTTAAGGCACCAGGGGACCATCAAAGTCAAAAAAATCATCATCTATTAAGTCAAATATCAATCTCCTCTAGATAATCCCAAATTAAGGCACCAAGGGATAGTCAAAATATAATCAAGTCTAAAGATCAAATCCTTATGAAAATTAATATCAAGAAGGCCGATAATCCTTCAAATAATTAGATCAAAGATAAATTTCAAAGTTAAAATGTCTTAGATCTCTTAAAGTCATTTGTGACATGTCACCAATAAAAATTAGAACATCCAACATGTCCAACATTATACATGACTAATAATCCAACATATAAATCACCCATCACATCTCCCTATCATGATCTTATCATCCACTCAAGTCCTATACATTTCCATCAAATACAAACCCTAAATCTATCCATTCCATACCTCATAACTAGGCAACATTGTATTTTGTAATGGTGATGAAGAATCTTGGTTTAGATGTTTGGAGGGGTCTCAATAAAGAGTCAAGAAAGGTCATAAGGACCTTAATAAATCCAACATTAACAACATGATCCTAGTACCACATATATCCAGAATGGGCATTGGCTAAAGATCACAAAAATGTATGCATCTTGAATCTCACCCATATCCAATAAATAGAGATGTCAAAAGTAAAAAAAATTCATTAGTCCAATGGTGAAAACTAGTCTTATGTCACCTTGGGAAAGCATCTTGATGAAAATTGGTTTCTAGCATTAAGGTAGAATAATATATTGTCTTCATTATACCTCAAAACTTGGGGGAGAAATCCATCTATCATCAATCTCATCCTTGTCTATCTTATCCCTATGTCCATCATTTGACATCATATAATACATAATATTATATACATACTTTCTTATAGTCTTGACCTTCATAAGGGAATGGAGGATGTATTGTCATATTCTCTAATGGACACTTGAGTAACTAGATATCTGGTTCCTTCATAATGTGGTCATTTGTGATCCTTAATCCATTCTTCCTTGGTACTCATCCCCTTTTCAACATCACCCTCATATTTTTGTCGACCCATTCATAATTCCATTCATCCTTATATTGGTTTCTAGGATTGGTATTCCCTTTGATAGTAACCCCTTTTGTATTATGTACATACATATCTCAAAATCCCTAAAAATTGAAATATTTCAAAACCACAAAAATCATAAAATATGAAAAAAAGGAAAAAATATTCCAAGACTTATTGTCTTATGTCTATTCTCCCACTCACAACCATCTCCATGCCTTTCATATTTAATTTCCATAACCAAGTCATAGCCATCCATCCTACTATTATCTTTTAATCTCTATTTTGAACCAGGGCAAATATAGTCTATATTGAGCTAACATTGACTTAGTCCCACTTTAGCTTTATAATTCTTAAATATCTTATATAATATCACAACATGGTCATTTATTGAGTCAACTAGCTCCTATGTTTAAGTTTAAATTTGCTCAAGCACACCCTATTCATAACTCTATTTCATCCTAATCTTGGTCAAAGAAAGACTATTCATCCTTGTTCATTGGCATCAATTATCATGTTCATTCATCCCATATTTTTTAGGCAATAGACCAGACCCTATTTACTTGATGTGTATATATTTATGTATATTATTTATATGATTTGTGTGTTTTTATCTATAAATATTTGTTTGTATATGTCTTTTTTGTAGCATAAATATTTTTGTCTATTGGGTAATGAATGAGGATGCTATGATGGCACCAAAATCTACAATGATGCTTTTAGTTTCCCTAAATGATGTAGAGTTTGTTAATTTCCCATTTTATATTCATGCACTTTGGCACGACATCCTCTTTATCATACTTATATCATGGGGAATGCTACTTAGTGCTATATTTATATTAGATTACTTAGACTATGATGAGACCTATTATATTAATGATGGCTTGATAATGGATTACACTCATCATTTATCCTATCCTATATCACTTGTCATAACATCTAACATACCGTATCCAATCATTTATCTTAGTCATTTGTATTTAATTTGATCATCCAAGTCCACTTATATAGTATCTAATCATTCTTCCAAGACATTTATCATCATGTCTATATCCTTTAGTTACTCATATATCATATCTCTAGTTATCAAAATATAATGTATTATCTCCCATCATTCATCATAGTCCTCTATCTTCATATCTAACATCTAAGTCACATGCTATATCTAACAAACATGTCTAGTATCCAGTCTATCTTATCATCTATCATGTAATCTAAACTATGTTAGCCTAAGGTCTTTTCAAACTATGTAGGTAGTGCTTAATCACATGGTGTGCTGCAGACAACTTATCCACTCTCTCCTCTTTTCCCATCAATTTTAATCACATCTCTTTTTTCCCTCATCATCCCTAAGTCTTACATCAAATCCCTTAGCTATAATATAAATCAATTAGTATATTGATCAATCACCATCCCTATAATCATCTCCCTAATATTTTCATCAATTACCTAAACCTATTGATCAGGTTTGACAAGTCACAACATCCATCTTTTATTTCATTAGTCATCCACTATCACTAATTAGTTAATTCATTATTTAAAGTTTATGGTTTCCTCCTTCAATTAGGTCATGATCAGGTCCATAACTTTATTATCATCTTTTACTCCCTAACATGGTTACTTAATGGGGGCATCACTACTATTAATCACATTATGAATTATTTATTTTCTTCATTACAATTTAATTCTTCCCCTTCATCTTTTGGTCGCTTAATCAAAATGTTTCTTCTCTCTCATCTCCTTCATCATATCAGTCAACTTTAGCTTTGAGCTACACTCCTTGTTAATCTTCTCAGATTATTGTCTTATTTTGGCATGGTGTTTTACCATGCATGTGTCTTTTCTTGGGATATGTCAATAACTTATGGCCTTTTTTTTAATTAATTGTCTTAGTTTGTAATGCTCTCTAACATGTGTCCTTTCTTGGGATACTTCAAAATATTTCAATCTTTTTGTCTTATCATCATCATTTTATAGTTGATTCCCCTTTGGGATGTGAAAAAAAATGTGCCACAATAATTTTTCTCCCTATGCATTAGTATTTTCTAGGGGAATTATCACTTGGTAGCTCATGGCTCATATCGAATTCATTTTCTTCATCAATGATCTCACATATAGCATCCCATCCCCTTATCTACCCATTACATCCCACCCTTCATTTCTTATTTTTGAGTGGTCATCTGCCTCCTTCCCCCACACATATCCCCTTGAGGGGGCATCATGTCCATTGACATCATTAACTAACATTTATCCATAAGTGTCTTTATTTAAAATACCATTGTTCCTTCCACTTTGTCTAGTTGCAATGCCCTTTCAAAGAGGGGCAAAATATGCATCTAAATTTTCTCACCTCATCGCTAGTCACTAATATTGTTATTATTTGACACTAATTTTATCATATATCACATCTATTTTGTGTTTTCATCCTATCCTCCTAGTTCCCTTATAGTCATTTATCTAAAATTTCCATTCATTATTCTCCATCATACTAACCTTTTCTACCCTAGACATCAATTAATACTTATTTTAATATGTCATTTATCATCTAATCTTATTTTAACCCCTCCTATCCATTATAATGGAATTTAAGATTCCAATCCCACCTACCCTATCATATTACTAGGCTCTCTTATATCCCCAATGCCTAATCACCAATATAATCACCTACTAATCATGATTAAACATACATAAAGACTCTAGAGGCTTCTATCTCTAGAACACTCCCTCCTCTAGAATCATCCAAGGAGTTTTTAATTCCTTGAATAATTATTCACCATTGATCTTCCCTCCTCCCACTCTATAAATAACCAACCAATCCTTTAATGAGAAAATTAACTATGAAATCTATGATCCTCTCATGCCATACCAGTCTAATTATCAAAGTCATACATCCAATATCATGCTATCATAAAATATAAGTCTATCCATTGAAATCCAATATTTAATAATGTTTAATCTTAGTCTTGTTTTTATTTTAATATTGTTTAGAGCATAAAATTAGTGAATATGCACACATAATACAGGTATAATCTTTTCATTTGAATTGTATTTTTATTAATTAGATCCAAATTAGAGGTGTGCTGAAATTTTATGTAGGATAGTGATAAGTTTGTATAAATCAAATCCATTTGCATAAAATATTTGCATTAAATTATGCTAATGCTAGTTGATTATATTTAACTTATTCATCTTATCACTTGGCTTAATTGAGTGTACTTCTTGTCTTATACCTTATCTTGATTGTCGAACATTTGAACATGTTCCTTGTTTATTGGCCACAATGACACTAAGTGTTATTTATTTGGTGTGTAGATATTTGAATATGTCCTCTTCCTTGAGTATGTGGAATTTGAACATGCCTCTTTTTTTTGGTCTCCTTAGATCCATTTTATAATACATGGAGTGATAATATGTGTGTGTTTGATTATTTCCTGAGTTTGTGCTTGTAACTCCTAAATGTTATCATGATCCATATAATGCATCTTAGGTGTTATTATTTTTGGATACCATGAGCTTCATTGATACATCTACTTAGACTTGATAGCACCATATGTTAATTTACTACATGATTGATACCAATATAACATGGTTATCTTATCCTTTTGAGATAAGGTGACTATCATGTTGTATTACCTTCACCTCAAAATGGGGGGATGCCATAGAGACAAGAGTACACATACATAAAGTAGGCAAAATCAATATAATTTGATATGGTTTACATGATTCAGATATATACAGGTTAGAATCTTATGCATTTGACAGCAATTTTTTTGGGACATACTATTTCAAATTTGTGGCATATATTAAACATATTTTATAGATTAGAGGTTACATTTTGAAAAACAATTTATCTTAATACATATTATAGGTACATATTCCATGTAAATATACCAAATCACAAATACATATTCATATTATACACATATTTATGCACCTACCTTACCAAGATGCACTAGTTAAAATTTTATCTGTCTGTAGTAGTTGGTTCCCTTTATTAATGTGGTTGAGACTCATGGCCATTGATAGCCTTGGAACCAATTAATTTTTTAAGGTTGAGATGGTTAAACCATCTGACTTGGGTGATATTGGCTATATTATGTATATACTTGTATGATTGAGATTCATTTATATTGATGGCCTTGACAAAACTTATCCTTGCACTTGATTGGGGGAATAAACACGCTCCAATTCTCTTCTTCACATCTCCAAATTCTAGTTTTGAACCCATTTGTCTAATTCTTCAGTAAGGAATCGTCATTACCAGACCAAACTACTAAGGAGAAACATGGTTGCAATTCCACACATGTATTCCCTTATTTTCTTTTCTTTCAAATATTTTAATATTTAATTTTTAGATTATATGTACTAATTACATTGTAACATGCTCTTATTTTAATGTAACATAAAATCAAAAAATTCAAATAGGGATCAAGGTCAAATTTAGGTGTGTTGTGCACACCATGGTACATATTTCTTTCTTTTAAACTAGTAATTTCATCTTTATGTATTACTATATTAAAGGGGGGATGCAGATTATGAAATCTAATTTTATATGATAAACTAGTCTTGTAAACTTGAAAAATATCACTCTTCCATCAATACTTCAGTTCAATACCTTTCATTTCCAAAAGCCTCATGTTTTCCATCTCATTGTGCCTAAATTTTTATCCTATAGTACAAACCTGATATATTGATTACATAAATCACTTGTATCCCATAGTATACATAAAAAATAGATTAATATCCTACTTTGGGATTTATACATCTTTAGTAATGTTTTATCCTCTTGCACACTATCATCTAAGCTATGATACTAGAGAAAACACTAGTATCCCAAGTTTGATGCTAGTGTTTGAGTCTTATGAATAGTCAAATTTTCAAATATTTTGACATGTATAGATTAAATTATTTGTCTTAATTAACCCTCCCATGAGATATTTTTTTTAGGTGTTGTATAAATATAAGTTAAAGGTCATTCATTATCTTCAAGTACAAATCAAACACACACTTATTTTATACCAAGTAAAATCATCTCTCAAGCTCACAAAACTATCCTATTCTTCCCTATTTATAAATAAATTTTAGGACCAATATTATTATGGGTATGAAGAATTAAAAGAGTATTCTATGAACAACATTTCTCAAGTTAAAATTTGGATCAATACATGCACTCACATATAACATATTTTAAGACTATTCACATAAGCCTACATAAGGGGGAAACTACATCAACTTGAGGCCCTCTTTGAATTATATGGCTATATAGGCATCACTCACTAAAAAAGGGGTATTTGAGGTTATATCTAATTAACTTGAGCCCACTAACCCTTATTCATGCAAGGTGATATGCCTTAATCAGAGGACTTAGAGTTTTAAGCTACATACTACTATCCATAACCTATGTGAGTAATCTGAATAGATAATATACAAGGTCAGAGTGAATCCTAATAATTATAGGTGTTTATTTCATAAGGATCAATATCCCATATAATACATAATTGTTAAAATTTGGATAAAATCATAGATGGTAATGCCTAAATCTTGATGGTAGTGTCTAAGCTGATAGAGAACTAAATTTCAAAATCTAACAAATCATAACAAAGTATCAGTCTATATCTTTCTATACATATATTTTATAGATGTGCATGTACATAAATAAATAAGTTAATTATTATTTATTATTTGTGTTTCTATATTCAAATTACTATTTGACATTGTGATTTCCATATTTAGCATACTTTCATAATTTAACACTACATCAAAATATTATGAATCTTAATTACTTAATTGGCATAATTTTAAAATAAATTAGCCATTTTTTTATTAGCCTATTATTCTCATAATTATTTTCCAAAAAGGGTTAAAAATCATGTAGAGAATACTTTTTCTACATAGGAGGCTAAAAATTCTAGGAGTTGTTCACATAGGCACTAAAATCATATGGCTAGGTATTAAAAGGATTTTTATATAAAAAATAAATAAGGGGAATAAACCCATAGCCTATTTAAGATGGGAATGCTTCACAAAGCCAATAAAACCACCAAGCCATCCAAGCACTCATGTCATAAAGTGATGAATATTACTTTAATAAAATTAGTCTAGTTGAGTTTTAAAATAAAATATCATAATGGGATTCAAATCCATAACTTCTTGAAATGTAATGCCTTACTTAGTATTTTATAACCATTATGTTAAACATGCTACACTTCAATTTGGGAACAATTTAAAAAAATAAATAAAAAAAATAACATAGACTTGAGAGTTGAATATGTGGTGGTTCTACAAAAGCATGGGTGGTGGTGGTAGAAATAGGTGGTGAAACCTAAAAAATATGATTGAAAAGTAACAAGGGGTTAACCCCTACCAAATTTAACCTAAAAAATTACCCTTCACCTTCAAACTCTTGCTACAGGTGATTCAGTGCTCTATTTTTCACAAACTATGACTTTTCTAAAAGATATTGAAGAGAGGAATCTAGTAATGTGAACTTTGACACACATTTTTCCAAAAAAATGTAAAATAATAAATTTATTCTCTATTGATCCTTATTTATCTTGTAAATCAAAACTTTTTAAAATTCATAGAAAATCACCAAAATCTCCAAAAATAATTCTTTTTTAAATTTGTTATTTTTAGTACTATTCATGAAAAATAGTGGCATGCACCCATAAAATTTTATTTTTTTAAATATTAAAAATAATTAATTTTACAGTTTTGTCACAAATAAAATAAACCTAGAGGGTGATTTTGAAAACACCGAATGTGGGTTGGCAGAAAAAATTGCTTATGGGCCTAGGGAGTAGTGTGGGAATGCTTCTTGATTTAAAACATAGAAATCCACAACTTAAACTAGGATAACCCTACTTTAATACCATGAAAGAGAAGACAAAGACAAGAATATATCTTCATAGTTATGACTTACTCTATAAATCCTAAAAGTTTATACAATAAATAAGAAATAATAGTAAAATTATTGCAAATAAACCAACCAAATGAATTGATCATAAACTAGCTTACAATTTACAAATACAAGTGCCTATATATATATATATATTAAAAACAAAATTTTTAGCCCAAATTTTGTTTGAACTATGTAATAGACATGTGCATAATAACCTCCAACACATGGGATATGAAGTAATCAAGATATAAGTACCACTTATCTTAAGCTAATTTTAGAAGGCATGCATGTTAGGCTAAGTCAACAAAGCTAAATAAACTAGATAAAATATAAATAAAAGGTGTGTGTGTGTGTGTGTGTGTGTGTGTGTGTGTGTCTGTGTGTGTGTGTGTGTGTGTGTGTGTGTGTGTGTGTGTGTGTGTGTGTGTGTGTGTGTGTGTGTGTGTGTGTATATATATATATATATATATATATATATATATATATATATATATATTTCATCAACACCCTCTATTAACTTATACATAGGGAAGTCTAACAAAAAATAAATGAGGCTCAAAATCCTTAGAAATGAGTCCTGAAAACTAGGCTTGATAAGGTACCCATGTTAAAAATGTTACTTCATAATTAAAGAAAAGAAAAAAACATGTAGGAAAAAATTCCATCCCAAAAGAGAGATGAAAAAATGTCTAAGAGACCTCTTGATCAAATAGGTTCCTGCACAAAAGTTGTAGAACCATATTCCAAAGAACAAATTCAACACTGTATAAATGAATAAAAGAAGCCTCCAATTATGATTATGATCAATTAAAATTAAAAATATGATGTAAATTTATCAAAGATGAAGATGGCATAATGCCAACATTATCATAAACATTGATAATTTAATGAAGGTTTCTTCTATAAACAAATATCCAATAGTTTCTATAATTGAAAAAGGAAACTTTATAAATAAGATACCAAGGGTGAAGCTTCCATAAAAATGAATACAATGAGCGTCTATATGGTACATGTTCCGTCTCACCATTATGCATGGGTAACCAACCATTTCATCTACTTAGTATATAGTAACAAATACTAGGTACATAGCTAACACAAATGTGAAGCCAAAGAAGCATTAACCATAATGCAACACCTCCCCATAATTATGAGCACTTCACCTTATCTTTTCCTCCAAGTGACCCTTCAGAAAAAGTTTCAAAGGGCACTTTTTTCCCAAGTGTCCCTTCAATTTTTTTTCGAAGGGCACTTTTTCCTTGGCCTTTCCTGAATATCCCTTTGGATTTTATATGAAGGGACATTTTACCTAAGTGCCCTTTGAGATTTTTCCCAAAGGGTCACTTTTGACCATTTTCTCCAAGGCTACCCTTCATGATTTTTATCGAAGGGCCCTTTATCTATAGCCTACCCTTTAAAAAAGTTTCGAAGGTTCATTTCCTTTGGAAATGCCCTTCAAATTTTTTTGAAGGGACCTTGTGCCCCTACCCAAGTGTCCTTCAGAACTTTTCCAAAGGACACTTTTCCAAGTGTCCTTCCAAAAAAGTTCTCAAATTAACCTAACTATTTCCCCATGTATTTTACTTGAGCAAAAATCTTGAAGGAATTCCTTTAGGATTTTTGAACTATGTCCTTGTCCTTTGAGAAAGACAAACAGCCAAAATTCTTGAAGGAATTCCTTTGAATAAATTTCCATGACCAAAGACCCAAAATAATAATCCTGACCCAAATGGATTCCTATGATGTGCCATAAAATGTCAATTTTGATGTAGCCGACTAGCTGTTGGGGTTCAAAGACATGATGTGCCACCGCACATCAAATTTAGGGTGACCAACTAGCGATTGGGTTCACATTGGTAATGTTCATTGGATGTCAAATTTAATATAAGGAACTAGTCATTGGGGTTCACAGACATGACGTGACGTAAGATGTCAAATTTAGGGTAACCAACTAGCCATTGGGTTCACATTGGTGACGTACCATAGGACATCAAATTTAATGTAAGAAACTAGTCATTAGGGTTTAAAGACATGATGTGCCACAAGATGTCAAATTTAGGGTGACAAATTAGCCATTGGGTTCACATTGGTGACATGCTCCAGGACATCAAATGTAATGTAAGGAACTAGCTATTAGGGTACAACTTGGTGACATGCCATAGGATGTCAAGTTCAAGCCAAGGTAAAAGCCATAGATGTTTTTATTTCAAATTTATGTAAAGATAATGACATTCATGGGGATCCCAATAGGAATTAATAATTACAAATAACCCACAATAATGACATTGGATTAGGAACACATGGAAATGTCATGGATTAATTACTAGGTTGACATTTGCCTTAGTAAAAGGTGCCCACAGGAATCACATAGATAATGGTAAAATACATTGGTAAAGTCATTAATACAAAGAGCCTGTAGTAAAACCAATGGTAATGACATGACTATTGTAAATGCTAATGGTAAATTATAATGGTAATGACATTCACATTAAAAGGAAAAGGACATAACATAAATATATTAGAAAAAGGAAAATAAGTAAGGGCCCGAATGGAGAAGGGAAAAAACAAATGTTAAGTGTAAAACATGGCAGATTTTAGGAAGAGTCTAAGGTTCATAGCAATGATCTGAGCCATTTCTTATGGAGAGTCATCTCACCATTGGTTTTTCAATGATCATGTTCATTTCAAGAGGGCAAATCAAAGAGAAGGACAAACTCCAACTGAATTAGAGAGTAGTTAGAATCAGTTTCACTAAGATGGTGACAACAAACCATTTCGGAGGCTTCTATTTTGGTGCCCAAGAGTTCTCTCTTCTCTCCCTTTTTTTCTATAAATAGGACCCTTTGGATCTTTTTTTAATCATCTAGAGATAGTATGGTGAATCCCTATTGTTTTGTTTTTCCATTTTCTTGCCTTTGAGTAAAGAAACATTAGTCTATCCTCTTTTTAAGTTCTAGATATTTGCCTGGGTATTCAAGAGATACAAAGTGATAGTGATATCAAGTGGTGTTTTATCCTTCCATACTTTGTCCTTCATGATTTTGAGCAAAGATTCAATCCAATAGGTCATGTAGAGTGCATTTTATTTTTATGAGACCTTGCATGTGTAACCCTTTTCTAGAATATACAGGTTGTTGTTTCAGTCATTTACCTTATTTAATCTCATTCAACTTTGTCTCTAAATTGAAATACTTATGTTGGAATCTTCTAGAGATTGAGGTATAGACTATATTCTACTATATTGTGCATAAATATGGCATACATGTGGATATTAATTCTTGGTGTATCACCATTTTAGACTAGGCTTTTTATTTATATAAACTTATGACTCTTTTCATTCACACAAGCTAATTCAAAAAAATATTGCACACAAATCTAATATAGGGAGCTAGCCCTTTCAACCTAGAGGTTCATTTCCACTTATAGGCACATCCATAAGACTAAAAATTTCCTAACATTACCCAAATTTGGAGGAGGCCTGAACAACCCTCTTTTAGGATGTACGATTTGGAGACAACAGTTCTAGCATGCTCGATGGGACTAAGTTTCGTTACTAAGAAAAGATGAATGTTGGTCGTGATAGGCCTAAAGTAGTATAAATCCCCCTAACCTAGCATTTGATGACTCCAAAAGGGTGTGAATATCTGGTTTTAGACCAAGTTTTATACATTATCCTACATGGTCCTCATAAGGTCCTCAAGATTTTCTGACCAAGCACCTTTAGTTGAAGTTCTTCCTAAAGAAAAACACCCTGAACCACTCCTAGCCCTATTAAATCCTTGGCAAGGAGGTTTTAGGGAAGAAGAGGAAGAGGTTGAAGACGTTTATGGAGAGGAAGAACTTGAAGAAGAGGAAGAAACAAATGATCAAAGGGGAAGAAGATAAATGGGGGAAAGAGGAGAGATAGATAAACGTGAACCCTTTCTTTCTTTTAATACCTAAAACCCAATAGAGTTTCCTGCATATGACCCCATCCCTCTGAATGCTACCAAAACTCTTCCTAGTTTCAATGGGGAGGGTCCTATTACCCCATTTGAACATATTAGAGACATCTCTATTTTTTTTTTAAATTTCCATAATGTTACTAGGGCCAACATATCCATTAGGCTACTTGCTATGTCTTTAAAAGGCAAAGCACTTGATTGGTATAAAACATTGGAAGGGGGCTAGATTACACGTTGGGATGGCTTTGGAGACCTATTGGTGATAAGATTTGAAAATAAGAGTGATCATGCTTCCCTAATACATTAGATGAATGTAATAAGAAGAGGTCCAAATGAATCCATGGGAGATTTCAATGAGAGATTTCAAAGAACATAGTATAGGCTACCACCAATCACTAGACCTCCTCCTGGATTTGTGTTCCCAACATACCTCAAAGGGATTAGTACTGATGTTGCTATTATGTTGTAGTTAATGGGAATATTTACTCTTCCAAGTGCATATAAGCTAGCAATTGAGGCCGAGAATAACTTAATTTAGGATGGAAGACTTCCTTTAAGAGTTTCCATGCCTTTGCTATCCCACAATTTAGTTGAAGCTCTAAGCATTTCACAAGTTCCCAATGCCAACATGAAGCCAAGATCCTCTCCCAAGAAGGTGGATAATGTTGTAGATAAGGAATAAGAAATCAGATCATTAAGAGCTTAGCTCAAGCAAGCTCAATATTAGGTAAGTGCTCCTCCTAATGCATAATACTATCCTCAACAAGGATATAGAGCTCCATCCCAATATAATTATCAAGGGAAAGGACAAAATAAATAAGGTTATAGTAGATAACCCAATGCATATAATCCAAATTCTACTCCTCTCGTAAAGGCTGTTGTTCCAGTTCATGCAAATCTAGTGCAAGGAGAAGATCATGTGACCAATGGGGGTAGCCTCAAGGTTAGTTTACACATGATGGTGGAGGAACTAGATACGCTTTGACTACATAAGAGGAAGCTACTCCTTACATGACATTATAAGAATCATGTCCCAGCCAAAGGGATAGTCATGGAGAAGGGAGCAACCCAAGTGTGGGAATGACAAATTTTTAGGTAAAAGATGATTTTGTGTTGACTCAAGGCATGTCAATTATATCCAATACAAGGGCCAAGATGAGAGCATTGAGATAAGTCTAGGAACCATGAATATCTCCAAGTGATGCCTCTCCAAGGCCATAAAATGTTAATTAAAATGCTACAACTTCTACAAGCCATGTTCTTAAAAAAATCAAAATGTAAATGTAGCTACCAAGATTGCAATAGATCAAGATACTAATATTTCATTACCATAAAAAAATAAAGAGAAAGTGAATGCTTCATCTCTAAATATTGTGGACTCATTGAAGAGCACTAAGACAAGCATATCCCTTTGGGAGGTTCTACATATACCTAGTCAAAAAGAGCTTTTGCAAGAGTAGTTAGAAAACATGCATGTGACTCCTCAATCTTCAAACCATCATAGTATGGCTCTCACAAATTATCCAAATCATATTTTGGAGCCTTTTACTAAAGCTAAAAATCCTCCACCTTTCTACCTCACACTCATTATGGGAGATAAGCTGGTCCACAATTGTATTATGGATAGTGGAGCAAACACTACTGTTATGCCTAAAGTAGTGGCTAATAAGCTGGGTTTGAACAATGAACCACATAGTAAAGACATGTTATAGCTGGATGGAACTCCAAACAAGATGGTAGGATTGGTCAAAGTTCTAAAAGTGTTTTTACATGGCTTCTCAAGCTTCCCTATCATGAAAGATATTGTGGTGGTGGACCTTCCAACACACTTTGCTATATGCTTGTCAAGGGACTTTATAGATAATATAAGAGGATACCTTTATATAGATTGGTCCTTTTTAGATTTCAAGACAAGGTATGGAACCAAGGTAAGCATAAGGACTCAACCCTTATCAAGGTTCCACATTGAACCATGCTTGGAGACAATGAAAAATCAAAATTATCTAATCAGGAAAGAGGAAGAAATAGTCATGGATGGTGAAGTATATTCTCCTTTTGAAGGTATTTCTAACCTCTATCTTGACAATTACAACACTAAAACACATGGCCTTGGTACTTACACTTTCATTGAGGAGACTGATTTGGGATTTTACTAAATGCATGAGGATAACATCCCAAATCTTTCACTCACCAATGAAGATCATGAGCTTAATGGCATGTGGGAAATGTTCTTTGATGGTTCAAAGAGTAAAGCAGGTGTAGGAGATGGTATCATGTTGGTTTCTCCATCAAATAATTTTTACTTCTCTTCTTATAGGTTTCACTTCAATTTCACTTGTAACATGGTAGAATATGAAGGCCTTGTCCATGGTCTCCAATGGGCAAAGAAGAGAGGAATCAAGAATTTGAAATTTTTTGGAGATAGTGAGCTGGTCATTCATCAATTAATAAATCAAGCTATAGCCAATAACCCCTTACATAATTCATACAAGTATAGGGTATTGGATCTACTTGAAGAATTTGATGCCTTAAACATCCAACCCATACCAAGAGACTTAAACAAGCATGTTGATATATGGGCTGCAATAGGAGCATGTTTTGACTCAATTGCTAATGTTAAAAAAGAAAATGATCAATCCCATATCAATATCATTGTGAGACCTTCCATTCTAGATAATGAAGTCTCATGACAAGTGTTTAAAAGTGATGAACATATTACACACTTCTTTCAAAATGAGGCAGGCTTCTCTTCAAGAAATCAAAGGAAGTTGCATGATCATTATGAAGAGAAAACTATACAGCTAAAGACAAATAAAATACCCAAGGGGCTGATTACCTTGGAGAGTGTCTTCAATGAGGATGATTAAAAGAATAACCAAAGAATGAGCATGTCAACAAAAGAAGAGAACTATGTGAGAGTTCTGATTTTCAAGGACAAACTTTTGAAGATTAGCAAGGTTTTTTTTCAACTGGAAAGGCAAGATTTTATTGCATTATGCAAAGAGTTTCATGACATCTTTTCTTGGGAGTATAAGGACTTGAAAGGATTTGATCCAAGTCTAGATCATCACACCATTGATTTCGAGCATGGAGCTAAACTGGTAAGACAAAAGTAAAGGCCTATCAATCCCAAGGTAGAATATTTCAAGAAGAAAGAACTGACCAAATTGATTGAGTCTAGGATTATCTTTTCTATCTAGCACTTAACTTGGGTAGCCAACCTTGTGCCAGTTCAAAATAAGAATGGATAAATTAGACTTTGTATGTACTTTCATGATCTAAATAAAGTGTCTCTCAAGGATCATTATCCACTACCTTCCATGGAGAAAATTCTTCAAGTTGTTTTAGGTTCTCAACATTTCTCACTTTTTGATGGTTATTTAGATTATAATCAAATATTGGTAAATAAAGAGGATCAATTCAAGACAGCCTTCACCACCAAGTGGGTGACCTTTGCCTACAAGAAGATGCCATTTGGTTTATCCAATGCTAGAGCTACATTTAGAAGGGTAATGGACATGGCTTTCAAATGTTTGATCAATAAGTTTTTGCTTGTTTACCTTGATGATATAACTTGTCAAAGGATGCTACTAAGCATATGGGACATCTAAGGCAAATTTCTAAGAAGGTTAGAGAGTATGGCATATCTCTCAATCTAAAGAAGGGAATCTTTATTGTCTATGAAGGTAAGCTTTTGGGTCATGTTATTTCAAAAGCAGGTTATCTATTGACCCTGAAAGGATTGAATCTATTCTGGGCTTGTCTTTGCCTCAACACAAGAAAGGGATACCAAATTTATTGGGAAAAATAAAATTTTTAAGGAGGTTTATGCCAAAATTTATAACTATTTTAAATCCTATCACAACCATGCTAAAAAATAACCAAGTTTTTACTTAGACAAAGGAAGGTAAAGGTAGATTTGAGGCAATTAAGCAAGCAATTGCAGCATCTCCCAATCTCTTAGATCTAAATTTTACTAAAGATTTCATACTTTATACTTTGTATAACCTTAACACAATCTTGGCTATGCTTATGCAAAATAATGATGAAGATGTTGAGCATCCAATTGCTTTCTTCAGCCAAGGCTTAAAGGACTACAAAGTGAGATATTCTTTTGTTGAGAAGTAAGATTTAACCATCATTAGAGGATTGAAAAAGTTTAGGCATATGGTGTCCAAAAATAAGATTCATGTCATGGTTTCCCATATTATCACTAAGGAGTTTCTCCTAAGCAAGGATATTAATGAGAAGAGAGCTGGATGGATCATGAAAGTGATGGAATATGACATTGACATCAAGGTAACTAGCTTGGTAAGCGGAAGAGGTTTGTGTGAGAACGTAACATCTAAATTTCAAGAGTCAAAAGAGAAAGATTTGGTAAATCAAGTTCAAGACCATCCAGCTCATCAAATACAAAATAAAATTTGGATGCAACACATCATTAATTTTCTTCAAAATGATGAGTGTCCCAATGGTTTGAACAAATCTCAAAGAAGGTATTTTAGGCTGAAAGATATTCCTTATTATTTTGTGGATGGATTTATATTTAAGAAGGATGTGAATAATGTGTTGATAAGATGCATTAACAATGAACAATTTGATATGCTACTAGAAAAGTTCCATAATGGTGTAGTGGTGGTCACTTCTCTCATAGAATAATAGCTGCAAAAATAATGAGAGCTGGTTACTATTGGCCTAGTCTTTTTAAGGACTATTATCATTGGGCTAAGGTTTGTTCTCAATGTGATTTATTTATTGGCAAACAAAATATTTCTACTCTTCCATTAAATCCTATCCAAGTGGACTAGCCTTTCATGCAATGGGACCTTGACTTCATTGGCATGACCAATCCTCCATCAAGTACTAGACACAAGTGGGTATTGAATACTATGGACTACTTCACAAGATGGGTAGAGGCTATTGATTTGAAGGAAGAAAATGAAAATGCCATATTAAAATTCTATGACATCATTATAACAAGGTTTGGAGCTCCTCATGTTATCATCTCAGATAATGCACTTTCTTTCTTAAGTGTTAAGACTTTTGATTAAGAAGCAAAGAGTGGCATTCATTTGAGTACTTCAGCTAACTACTATCCTCAAGGTAATGGATTGGCTGAATATACCAATAAAAACCTCATCAAGATTATCAAGAGGATGCTGGAAACAAACCAAAGAGCATGTCATATTGAGCTAAAGAGAGCCTTATGGGTAGATAAGATCACTCCCAAGAAGTTAATTGGTAATTCTCATTTTGTACTTGTCTATGGGAGAGAAGCAAGGTTGTATATATCACAAGAACTCCCTACCTTATAACTTGCACAACAACTATAATTACTCAAAAACACTCCTATGGAGGTTAGATTGATATAATTAATGCAAATTCAAGAGGCAAGAGATGATGCACATAAATCTTTGGAACATCATCGAGTTCTCACAAAAAAGTTCTTTGACAAAAGGGCAAGGGCAAGAGTGTTCAAAGAAGGTGACTTCTTATTGAAATGGGATGAAGATAGGCAAAATTAGGCAAGCATACAAAGTTTGATACTTTGTGGAGTGGTCCTTACATCATCAAAAAGTGCAAGAAAATAAACTCCTTTCAACTGTCCAAGATGGATGGAGAAGAGCTACCTATTCTAGTGAATGGGATCCATTTAAAGTCTTAATTTTGACCCTTGCTGACCATGTCTTGTATATACCTTATTTTGGTGTGTTTCCTTTGTTTGTGTTATTTTCCCTAAGTGCTTTGGAGCACAAGTGTTTCCCTTTTAGGTGTTTTATTTCTTTTTGGTGGGTGTGCATGTGTCTCTCCAACTTGTGTGTTCAACAATGGATTATTCTTTTAACTCTTGTTTGCCTTGTGTGACTCCATTCCCAATGGAAGGATTTAGATGACTAGTCTTATGACATAGTAGGCATGTCTCCCCTATAAATTTCCAAAATGTTGACCATTTTTGCATGACTAGTTTGTGTTTTCCCTTTGGATCTTTCATTTCTCCCTTATTTTTTTTCTATGTTTAGTCACTTGCTTTATTGTTTGTCTTTTCCCTTTGACCTCTCTTGGTTCAGGATAATTTTCCCTTTGCTTTGTTTGCCTTAGCCTTTCTTATTTTGTTTTTCCCCAAAGTGCCCTTCATAAAAGTTTCAAAGGGCCACTTCCCTTCAAAGTGGTCTTTGGAATTTTCCAAAGGCACTTTCTTGCCTTGCTTTCCCCCAAGTGCCCTTCATATTTTTTTTGAAGGGTACTTTTTGTCTAAGTGACCCTTCAAAAAAGTTATGAAGGGAACTTTTACATCTAAGTGTCCCTTTAAAACTTTTTTGAAGGGCGCTTCGCCTTGTCTTTTCCTCCAAGTGACCCTTCAAAAAAAGTTTTGAAGGGCACTTTTTGCCTAAGTGTCCCTTCAAAATCTTTCCAAAGGGCACTTTTACCTTCGTCTTTCCTAAATGCCCCTTCATATTTTATATGAAGGGACATTTTGTCCAAGTGTCCTTTGATATTTTTCTTGAAGGGTCACTTTTGACCATTTTCTCCAAGGTTACCCTTCGAGATTTTTCTTGAAGGGCCCTTTGTCCATAGCCTGCCCTTCGAAAAAGTTTTGAATGGCCATTTCTTTTGGAAATGCCCTTAAGAATTTTTTGAAGGGACCTTGTGCCCCTACCCAGGTGTCCTTCAATTATTTTTTAAAGGACACTTTCCCAAGTGTCCTTCAAGAAAAGCTCCCAAAAGAACCTAACTATTTCCCCATGTATTTTACCTGAAGCAAAAATCCTGAAGGAATTCCTTTGAGATTTTTGAATCGTGTCCTTGTCCTTTAAGAAAATTGAAAAGTCAAAATTATTGAAGGAATTCCTTGAGAAAAATTATTTTAAGGAACTACTTTGAGAAAATTTTCATGACCAAAGACCCAAAATAATAAGCCTGACCCAAATGGATTCCCATGATGTGTCACAAAATGTCAATTTTGATACAACCAACTAGCTGTTGGGGTTTAAAGATATGATGTGCCATAGAATGTTAAATTTAGGGTGACCAAATAACCATTGGGTTCACATTGGTGATGTGCCATAGGATTTCAAATTTAATGTAAGGAACTAGTTGTTGGGGTCCAAAGACATGACATGCTGTAGGATGTCAAATTTAGGGTGACCAACTAGCCATTGGGTTCACATTGGTGACGTGCTATAGAACATCAAATTTAAGGTAAAGAACTAGTTGTTAGGGTTAAAAGACATGATGTGCCATAGGATGCCAAATTTAGGGTAATTATCTATTGGGTTCACATTAGTGATGTGCCATAGGATGTTGAATTTAATGTAAGGAACTAGCCATTGGGGTGCAACTTGGTGACATGCTACAGGATGTCAAGTTCAAGCCAAGATAAAAGCCATGAATGCTTTTATTTTAGATTTATGTAAAGACAATGGAATCCATGGGGATCCTAATAGGAAGTACCAATTGCAAATAACCTTCAAGAATGACATTAGATTATGAACACATAGAAATGATGTCGACTAGTTGCCAGGTTGACATTTGCCTTAGTAAAAGGCACCCACGGGAATCACATAGACAATGGTAAAATACATTGGTAAAGTCATTAATACAAATATGTCATAGCAAATTCAATGGTAATGACATGACTATTTTAAATGCCAATGATAAAATACAATGGTAATGACATTCACATTAAAAGGCAAAGTCCATAACATAAAGATATTAGCAAAAGGCAAATAAGTAAGGGCCCAATTGGAGAAGGAAAAAACCAAATGCTAAGTGTAAAATGTGGGAGCTTTCAAGAAGAGTCTAAGGTTTTTAGTAGTGATCCAAGCCATTTTTTATGGAGGGTCATCTCACCATTAGTTTTGTAGCGATCCTGGTCATTTCAAGAGGGCAAATCAAAGAGAAGGACAAACTCCAACTGAATGAGAGAGCATCTAGAATTAGTTTCACCAGGATGGAAATGGTAAACCCTTTTGGAGGCTTCTATTTTGGTACCCAAGAGCTCTCTCTTCTCTCCCTCTTTTGGTATAAATAGGACCCTTGGGCTCTTTTTTATTATCTAGAGATAGTATGGTGAAGCCCTATTGTTTTGTTTTGCCATTTTCTTGACTTTGAGCAAAGAAACATTAGTTTGTCCCATTTTTAAGTTTTAGATATTTTCCTCGGTATGAAAGAGATAAAGAGTGACAACAAGTGATGTTTTATCCTTATATCCTTTTTCCTTCATGATTTTGAGCAAAGAGTCAATCCAGTAGGTCATTTAGAGTGCATTTTATTTGTATGAGACCTTGCATGCATAACCCTTTTTTGGAATATACAATTTGTTGTTTCAGTCATTTACCTTGTTTAATCTCATTCAACTTTGTCTCTACATTGAAATACTTATGTTGGAATCTTCTAGAGCTTGAGGTATATACTACATTATACTATATTGTATATAAGTAGAAGGCATACATGTGGATACTAATTCTTGGTGTATCACTATTTTAGACTAGGATTTTCATTTATGAAAACTTTTGACTCTTTTCATTCATACAAGTTGGTTCAAAAATTTTATTACACAAAATCTAATACAGGGAGCTAGCCCTTTCAACCTAGAGGTTCATTTCCACTTATAGGCACACCCACAGGCCTGGAAATGTCCCAACATTGCTCAAATCTAGAGGAGGCCTGGACAACCCTCTTTTAGGGTGCAAGATTTGGAGACAATAGACATTTTATAAAATAGTATGGGTGTAATGAAAATATGCATTAATATAATCCCCATATATAAATATTTTTCATACGGTTTATAATTGAGTGCATTTTACATTTCCTGATATAGTTCAATAGAGTTTTACAGGTATTAAATTAAAAAAATTATATAAAATACAATCTTGATGGAAAAATTAACCAATCTAAATTCAATTTTTCAAATAACTTGAAAAATTATGCAAAAAAAAAAATAGTTGATCTAACATACAAATAAAAAGATATGGTTGTTTGAAGGTTCAAAAACAAAGAAAAGTTAATAAATTTTGGAAAAACCTATAATTTATTTTAAAAAGGGCCACTAAAATTATAAATAAGCCCACCATTATGAATATATAAAATAAATAATAAGATTGAAAAAATAAGTCACCCTTCTAGGCCTCCTAAATCAAAAGATATGCCCTCCAAAAATTTGCAACTTAAATTATGATGCTCAATGGTACATGGAAGAATTTTTTTATAGGAGATAAAAATGCCATAAATTGGTCACATGGGCACTATAATCATGTGATTGGTGATAAAATAAAGAGTTTAATAACATGAAATGAAGAGTTTAATATGTGGCAAGGATGGTGGTTCCTAGGGACATATGGGTGATGGTGGTGAAAATGGGTGGCAACACCTCAAAAATTCTACTTGAATAGTAACAAGGTGCTACCCCCTATGAAATGCAACCTTAAAATTTCCCTTCACCTACAAACTATCACCATAGATACCTTGGTGATCTTATTTTTTCAAACCATGACTTTTCAGAAAGATATTAAAGAGAGGAATCTAGTAATTTGAATTTTAATCCATGTTTGTGTAACAAAAAAAAAATCATTATCTTATTTGCTACTCCTTATTTGTCTTGCAAATTAAAACTTTAAAAAATTCACAGAAAATAACCAAAAGCTCCAACCCCACCATTTATTTAGGCATTATTCATGAAAAATAGTGACATGCACCCATAAAATCTAATTTAAAAAAATATAAAAACTCAAAAAAATCCTTAATTTTATGTTTTTATCACAAATTAAATAAATTTAGAGGGTGATTTTGAAAACCTAGAATGTGGGATGGCACAAAAATTGCTTAGGGGCCTAGGGAGTAGTGTAGGAATAATAGCTTGATGAAAAACACAAAAATACACAACTCAAAATAGGATAAACTCACTTTGATGCCATTAAATTGAAGACAAAGGCTCAAAAATATATCTCTGTAGTTATGACTCACTCCATAAATGCTATAAGTTTTTGTAAATAATAATAAATAATAAAACAAACCATTGAAAATAAACCAACTAAATGAATTGTATTATCAACTATCTTAAAAGTTACAAATATAAAGTGGTCTACATATAAAACAATCAAGAGTTTAGTCCAATTTTACTTTTGACTATGTAATAGACAATTGTAAACAAACCTCTATATGAATAGGCACATAAGATATGAAGTGGTTAATATATGAGTGACACTTATCCTAATCTAAGTCTAGGAGGTACACATACTAGACCAAGTCAACAAAGCTAAATAAACTAAGTAAAACTTAAATAAAATGAGCATAGATATAAATATTGCACCAAAATATAACTTAATAATTATTCCAATGTAATATAAATATCTTGACCCTTATAATTATCAATGATATGAAAGTAATAGTTAGTATATGTGCCCTCTCACTAATCCTTAAATTCTACTTTTGGTATAATGGTCCTTCTCTAATAATGCAATATTTTAATTTTACACATCAATAGATGATCTATAAATTTAAATCTTCATGTCCTAGATGCATCAATGTGCTCATATACTTATATACTAGTTGAATTCAATTCAACACACAAAGGGAGGGAAAACTAAAAAAATAGGGCACATAAAACTAAAGAAACTAGGAGAAGGGTTCAAAATACCCACATAAATGGAAGACAAAAATCATGTCATTACACTCCTAAAACATTGACTATGAAACCTTAAAAATATGTTTTCAATAATTTGAAATCATAACAGGGAAAAAAATCTCATTTTTTAGGTTTTTTGCATGTTCTATATTAAATGGTGTTATTATCATTGGCATATGGTGAAAATAAAATGATAAAGAAGGCAAATGGAGCACATATCACAAAAGAAAACTCACTGATAATATCCTAATTTTAACCAATGATACATAAGTACATAAGCACATGAATACCATAGTAAATAAATAATCCCTCACTAAAATTACACATATACATAATGCACCACTTTTATATGTGTGCAAATATACATATCAAAGTAAAATAGAGAAGTGTACTTGGGAAGAATTGAAGAAAATATTGTAGATGAAATATTCAAGATTTATTGAAGTCAACATAAGAAATGATATTTACAATAAATTAAAAAGGAGGTGAGAGGTCATTTTATCACAGATTCTAGCTCTTGTGGCTTGAAAACTAAAATAAAACTCTTCACCATATGCATGAATATTCTAACTACAATTGTGAACCATCATGAATATACTAAATTGATAATCTATGTTGGAATATGAAAACTTGGAAAACTAAAAACATAATAAAAACATTTACAAGTATACCAATGTATATATAAATAGATAATCAAGAAACTGCTAAAATCACTAAGTAAAAATAAAGTGTAAGAATGAATACACTTGGTTGTTTATAAACTACAAAGATAGCTATATGGAATATACATCAAATTTAAATGTGCATCCTATTGAGGAGACTAAGATAAGTGTGTTTTAGAATTCTTTGGATCAATCCCTAAAACATAGGAGCAAGTAGAAAATATTTACAAACATCTATAGTGAATGCCTCTAAATGTAAGAGCAAGTGCCTTATAAATATCTTCAGTGTGCCTCATAAGTTTTTGAAATCATTGTGTATCATTGTGTCATTTACATTTAGGATAAGTGGATCATATGCATCCTTTTGAGGTGTTGGATTAACTTTTGAATCAAAACATCTAAAAAAATGGATTATACATACCATGTGTAAAATAGGAACACAAAATATTTAATGTACATTAAAAACATGGCATCATCATTAAAGCACATTTATAACTAATTTATAACACATTTTAATATAATCATATAAATATAACACAATTAAATTATGAACACATTTTTGTATAATCATATAAATATAACACAATTAAATTATGTGTAAAGGATTTTTGTATATTCATAGAAAGATATCATCATTAAAGAATATGTAAATGATTTTGATATAATCATAGAAATATATCATCATCAAACCATGTGTAATAAGGGGCATTAGTCTATGTATGTAGGTCTAAGTCATGTAAGTAAGATATAATTGTGAAACACATATGTAATAATGAGACATTGACCTAATTTTGTCTAGATTGAATTTATATAAGTAAGATATCACCATGAAAGTGCATATAATTTGTAACTCTCATGTATGTATGAGCAAAAAAAAAATGGTTTACCTCTATATAAACAAGGTATAAGAAATATAAACATAGTTAATAGTAGGTTTTCCCTATTTGGGAAAGATAGAATCAAGGAAGCACAAGCAATAATATGCCCCAATGTGGAAACATTATAGATAATGAAGAATGGAAATAATATTCTCCACAATAAGTAGTGTATAATCCATGAACACATAAGTGTATCATTCCCATAATGAGAAATATATATTCAGTAAAGCTCAAAAATAATATGTCCCAAAATAGATAACATATAGTCAACATAAGTGCATGAGTAATATTACCCTATAGGGAAATATAAAAATTAACGTGGATTTACTAATAAATTTCTCCCTATATGGTCAAAGTATAGGGGATGTAATAAAAGTAGTAAAAGGTTGCCCATATGTGGGTAAGATATAGTCTATTTCAATGTCCAAGTATCATGCCTCTCTATGGGAAATATGTCATCAATAAATTTATAGTATAAGATATTCTCTTGAATGGTTGAAATATAATATATGTAGGGGAACACACAAGGGTAATTTCCAAAAATAGATGTATGATATGGATAATGGAAATGTAGGAAAGGACATAAAATATCCACATGATATGAATCATGGAAAATGAGGGATTTAAGGATATGTGGTGACCCAAAATAAAGTGAAATGAAATAGGAAATTCAAGCATACTTGTGTAAATAAAAGTATATAAGATAAACACCATAAAATAAAATCTTAGGAAGACAAAGGAATAATATAAAGGAAAAAATAGAGCCAAGTTTAAAAGTGAAATTTTGAACACCATTAAACCAACTAAAATAACTCATCAATAAAAAGGAAAAAAAAAAAGACTAATCTCAACGTACTATAATAAAAATTATAATAAGATGCCCAAAAAATTCCCTTGGATCCAGCTGTGAATACAAGATCATAAGTAGTTAGTTTAGGTCACACATACAACTCAATAATAATAGGTTGATCATCAATATATTATAATTTAGTATAAATAGTCACGTCTTCAAGGGTAAGACTATGATGTATAGGTACCGAGGAGTCTAAGAAATATCATCATTATTTTCATAATCAAGGTAAGTAATTGTGTTAGCTTTAGAAACCTATTGTAAACTAGTACTTTCCATTATCAAAATGCCATTTTTAGTGAGTCGATATTTGGTAGGTAATTTTATCTTGGCTAGGTGTGAGATGTTTTGATAATATTACCTTACTAAATAGGTGAGTAGATGAGTGAATGATATGTATAATTGTAATTGTAAACAAAGTAAAGGTGGAAAAGCATTTGGATTGTGTAATTATATGTTATGATGGTTTCAATATCTTATGCCATGAAAAAACTTAGACATGTGAAAACTTATATATATGACTATTTGCATAAGTCAATGAGTATGAAAAAAAAACAATAGAAAGAGATGGAGGAATAATCATGTGGTGAGGTACACATTTATACACATATATTTTTGTGACATATTTTATTATTTCCATTTTTATAGCATTTAATTATATAATTAATAAAGTGGGCATCAAGGGGTTGTATTTTCTTACGAATGTATTAGAAATAATTTTTACCATTGAAAATGTTGCACCCAAATATATGTCATTCAAATCATGAGGTATGTTACTAGTTTTAGCATGTGCTTGATCATTCATGTGTCCACACTTGGAATATTTATGTTTCTTCTCATTATCATTATAATTGATTCCTTGGTTAACTTTATGATAAATTTGAATGACATGCTCTATGATACCTTACTATTTTTTTCCAAATACTTTACCATTAAATACCATATTTTGTGCACACTAGAATCTAAATATATATTTTTCAAGGAAGTTTGAATAATATTAGTATCTTTATCATTTATATTTGTGACATAACAATCATCCCTCATCAGATGTTTACCCTTATCATATTTGGATGGATTTTAAATTTTTATTGATGGTTGAATGGGTATTTCATTGAATGGTAGGATAATAAAGGGTTGTACACTATCAAATGCATTCATAATATATTTTTAGTCCATGAGGCTAATTTATTTAAAATTAATCTTGGTTAAATTTTCATCCATGTTATCAAATTCATAATCATTATATTCATTATCTTATTGAGTATTACTATAGTTATTGAATTTGAATTCTTGCACTTGGCCCATTAGGATGAATTATCAAGGTGCTACTATAATTGGTTGAGCTTCATTGAAATGAGGCTAAATCAATTTACATTATCTAAATGGTACATCATATTCAAGACATGTATATGATTCACCCATGTACGAAAATTAATAACATATTTAATGTGGATGTAACTATGCACATGACATGAATGTAAGATCTCCAAAGTATATATTTATAGCTCAGATCATTAGATATAAATTAACACTTAGTGGATACAATATTAGGTCCAAAGGATACATTTAAAGTAATAAATCTAAGATCCTTTCTTGGTTGATTAACAAATCCATTAATGATCATAGAAAACTTTATAAGGGCTTGTATTCCAATTACAATTATATTAAGTAAGGATTCACTACAAATGATTAATCTAGAAATAATATCCGAAAGGCCTATTTTGATATCTTTGTCATTGATTATGACTTGAATGTACAAGGAAGGGTAAATGTTAATCCATAATATCCTTTAAAGATAACTCATCATGGTCAAAGGTAATAAGGTCCTAGCTATCCATAAAAAATATGATAATAGAATATAATTAATAAGGTTTAGTTTCACTTGGAAAATTAGTTTCCTCTAAGGCCTTGTAAAGTATAATTTTTTAAGAATTGGACCCTCTAGGTAATTATAAAATTGATATCTTTACATGAGTGTTCTTGAGTTGATCTACAATATAATAATATTTAGAAACTTTCACTTTAAAATTAGGAACTCGAGGTATATTATGAGAATTATTAGGGTATATTAAATCATTTTATCTTGTTTTATCATCATAGTATGGTGTACCTCATAGGAAGTTATCATATAATGGGCAAACCAATATAGTCTATGTAAGGAACTAGTGAGAGTCAATCAATTTTGATGGTATCAAATATATAGATTTTTCATCACATACAAACCTATCATGTTTTAAACCATATGATAATATATTATATAGTATATACTTGGAAATGAACATTAAAACATTGATAAACTTTTTCATAGAAACCACATCATGATATAAGATAATACACACAAGCTAATAATATACCATGTAGATAACAAAATTAAGGACCATGACATAATTTAGTAACATTTATATATAATAAGTGCAAATGTATAAGAATATAAAATATTTAAACCAAAATGAAGGATTAGTGTGAATAAGATATGATAGTAATGACAACTAGGTAGTAAGCTTGAACATGCAAGAGGGAAAATATGTATAATTAAAAGGGCTTGTCTTCCAATTCTAAGTGTTTTAAGTAAGGAAACTAAAAATATTTAATCCAAAAAAATTATCCATGAGGACTATTTTATTTCCTTTATTTTTTATTATGAATTAAATGTCAAAGGAAGGGTAAATGTTGATCCATAATAGCCTTTGGAGAAAAATCATCATGATTAGAGGTAATAAGGTTCTCACTATCCATAAAAGATATAATAATATAATAAAAGTGTGAAGATTTAGTTTCACTTGGAAATTTATTTTATTATAATGAATTGTAAATTATACATTTTTAAGCATTGAATGTTGTAATTAATTAAAAAAATGATATCTTTGAATGAGTGCTCTTGAGTTGATCTACAATATCATTGTATTTAGAGGATTACACTCTAAAATTATGATCTTGAATGATATTAGAGGAATGGAAAGTTATCTTGAATTATTTTATCTATTTTTTATTAGAATAACATGGTCTAACTCACAAGAAGTCATCATATAATGGACAATGTAAAATATGTATCTAGATGCCAATCATGAAAGTCTATCAGTTGCAAAGATATCAACTCAAATTTTTTTTATCACATATAACAATATCATGATTTAAACCATATGATACTATTATATGACATATCATTGTAAATAAACATTCAAACATTGATAATTTTTTTCATAAAAACCATGCCATGATACAAGATAATACACAAACTAGGAATATACCATGTAGATATTTCTTTTATGGAGCATGCCATAAGTGAATAATGTGTATCCTTAATAAGTGATAAGATACACAATAACATAAAGCATATTTAAGAAAATCATTGATTAGGGTGAACAAGATATGACACAAAACATAACCTTAAGAAGAAACATGGAAGAGAGAAACTATGGTTAATTACAAGGGCTTGTATTGAAGGAAATTAGGAGGAACAGGAGGGTATATTACATTTTATATATATATATTTTATTATTTTAACATGGTTTACCTCACAATAAGTCATCATATAATGTGAAACACAATATATAATTATATAAGGCACTAGTGGGATTCTATTAATTACAAGGGTATGAAAACATAAAAAGATTTAATCTTATATAAACCTATCATGTTTCAAACCATATGATAGTATTTTATGATATATTATTTGAAATAAACATTCAAACATTAATAAAATTTGCACATGAACCAAAATATGATACATGATAATACACACAAGCTATGAATACACCATGTAGATAAAAAAATTAAAATAATTCTATAAGTGAATCACATCTATCCATAAGTGCTAATATACAAAATAATATAAGATATTTACAAAAAAAATGAAGGACTAGGGTGAATAAAATATGACACTAAGGACAACCCTAGGAAGGAACATACAAGAGGAAAACTAAGGCTAGCAAAATAAAACATGATATAATACAAACCTAAAAAAATATAAAAATATGGACAAAGACAAGATATAACTCTAAAGAGAGAGAGAAAAATTATATAACAAGCAAAAAAAATACGGTAAATGATGCAAAAGCAAATAATATCAACCCTTGGAAAATTGTATATATGATAAACATGAAAATAGATAACCATATAATGGAAGATAACATGAAATAAAATATGAGTAACAATCGAAACATGAAAATGGGTAATCCTAATAACATGGCACAACAAGTCAAGGGTTTATAAAATCCTAGCCACAAATTAGATCTAATATACAATATAAACATAATATAACCCTAAAAGATGTAAGTGGAAATGAACTTGCCAATATGTAATGATGGAAAGTGGTTTTCAAGAAAAAATTAATTAATTAAACCCAAATATATGTGCATAACTCATAATAGAACATAATAAAATTGTATACTAACATAAATAGAACTAATTATACAAAAGGGTTGATACATTCTCAATGATTTTACCAAGATAATAATTATTAGAAGTAGCAAGGATATTTATATATAATAAATTCATTTTTAGGATCCTATTATTTAGGATACATAACTTATCTCTAATTGTTCATATCTCAACCTATGCTTACTTATTTCTATTCTTCATACAACCACTATTAAACCTAAAAAATTACATATTCACTCGACTAGATAATTAAAAATATGTTTAATGAATTATGTGTATGTGTGTGTGTGTGTGTGTGTGTGAATTCTTAACATCCCTCCCACCTTATTACATATAGTTAAAATACTAGTAGAGAATTAATATTATATGTGAAATTGAATAACATCAAAATTCATCATGCTTACAAATAGTAGTGGTAATAACCTCACTACACATACTAAAAACTGATGAACATAGATAAACACATAATTAATTAAGAAATACCAAATCAATATGAATTAGTACACATAATTTTTCAAACATACACACACATACACTAGAACTACATTGAATATTATGTGAACTCTTAAAAAAATAACATAATTATAAACACTAATATAAGATAAACTAATATAAAATTGAAATCTAAACTTACTCTATGTTAATCTACTAAGAATAAATGGAAATTTTTAACCTATCAAGTTGTGTATGATAAAATAGAGGTTATAAGAGTGGTTCAAAACATCATCAAGGTCTAAGTATCCAAATGGTGACAATAATGTGTGTCAATGGAAAATAAATAAAAGGAAAAACTTTTCCAAAAATAAACTGAAACTAATCTATGATAGAAAGAAATAATAAAATTGAGGCCATGTATCAATATTGGGTAGAGACTAACTATGGTGATATGATTTTCTGCATAGAAAAAGGGCCAATAAGGAAAGATATATAAGATAGGAAAGGGAAATAAAGGATTATAAGTAAAAAATATGTTTGAGAAAAGGAAACAAAATACTATGGAAAGTGTATTATTTATTCTGTAAATCCCAAACTTAAAAAAGGACATATGACCTTTTGTGGTGAAACTTGCAGTTCATGCATATTGATAATTTAATAAGAACCACATAGATTTTTCCATAGGCTTAGGAAAAAGGTTATAGATTAGGTTTGAAATAAAAACTAAACATATTTCAAAAATATAGAATAAAAGAGAATCTACATAGATGGGTACAATTGATGGACAGAGTGTTCAGAATAGGAGATGACATACAATTTTAGGATTTGGAGAGAACCTGTCATCAAAAGATGAGAATGATGAAATGTGCCAAAATTGGGTGCTTAAATATTTCCCCCTTGATAGTGGTGCCTTATAATTAATTGATAAGTAATTTTTTTATGAAATAGGAATTGGAAGAAAGGGTCAAATAACTTATCTTTAACTACATGTGTGGAAAATTTTGAATCCAATTAAGGCATCTACCTTCCTACAAAAGCGAAAGAAAAGATCAAGTGTAGTATGATAAATATATAAAATGAATATTATATTAATCATAAAATTACATTTCTTACCATATTCAAGGGGAATAATATACCACCTTATTTTTCCCATGGGAAGGTGTTAAGGTGTACATTATACTTCACTGAGGTGCATCCACTTATAAAATATAGGAAAAATATAGGTGCAAGAGTATAGTATGTTTTCAAAAATATTTTTAATAAACATGGATGAGATGAATTACCATTGATGGGAGGAAATTATACTACTTGATGCCTCCTACACCACTCTAAACTTAAAAATTGAAAAGAACTTGTATAAAAAATAAAGGAAAAAAAACTACCTGAAAGGCATCCCAAATATTGGGGAGAATGATAAAGGAAGGAGAAGTGTGAAAATGAAAACAAAAAAAAAGTAGAAAGAATATAAACTTAAAAAATTTAAAATCAAGGTCTAAAAAATTTTACCACTAAAATAAAAATATTTTAACTTCTTGAAAAATAAGAAAAGGGTCTCTAGCCCATCAATGACCAATTTTTTCATAGAGATAGTCAACATGAAGAGTGTGATGTGAAGATGGATGGAGAAAATAGGTAACAAATGGTCCCTATGGATAGATAATATTATTTAATTTTTTTTTATATACCCAAGTTACTTTGATTCAAATAAAAATTCACCATATACTTACAAAAAATGGGGAAAAGGATAGGATAAATGTTAATGATAGGGAAGGGAATTATAAATGTAGTTTAATTTCATTTTTTATTTTTTATTTTTGTCCATTTTTTGTTTAAGCCCTAGGATTTTGGTAGACAAAACCTATAGTTGTGAGTGAAACCACTGAGTGACTATGCAACCAGCATTCTACAAAGTCTTCCATTTACAAAACTACCTTGAAAATTTCATAACTACTATTTAATGCAAGTCATTGTCATGATGGTTGTGTAACACTTTCTTGAATTAAGTAGTAGTTTTTTCATGGACCAAAGGGATTACATATTTTTAATGCATGGATTGATCATATTCTGCTATTTTTTATTTTTAGTTTTTTACATTCATTGCAATTGTGCTAAAGAGTAGGATTAGCTACTTAGGCTCATGGGCCTTTTAACTCTAGATGACACTGCCCAATTACAAAGAGTTAGGATTTGAAGGATTACACATACAAATATACTAGCACTTGAAATTTAACTTTTGATAAATATATTGATTTGTTGGGATGTAGATAAAAAAAATTAGGTTCTAACACCTATAGAAACATTTATGTTCTGACACCTATAGGGAAAGTGGAATATCACTCTAAAATATGTGTACTAGATCACTGGGATTCTAGTGATATTAAATAAGCTAAGCATTACGAAGGATACATAAATAAAATAGGAATGTATATGGACCACATAATTTTAAGATGCTTTCATAACTAATTTGGGTACTTATAATGGTATTTAACATGTCAGGGTAGAGACAACTAAGATCCTGAACATTAAAGGGTCACTATTGGAGTGTTACCCTTTTGGATAGTAGGAGACAAGGGGATGGACATACTCATTTATTTTTGGGCCACTATTATCAAGAAGATAGAGGAGTGATGGAGGATATACAAATGAGGGAAGGACATACTTTCCTAAACATAATATGAACTATATAAAGTGGTCAAGTTATGGGTGATCTCAATGAGCTACCCGAATCTAGTTATGTCTTGGATATATGAGAGGTTCATCTTGTATTAGAGAAGGATGGATATAGAAGATGTAGTGGTAACTAGAGATACTAAGTGGATAGGTATGGAGTGACAAACAAATTCACCATGGGTGATGTCTTCTATGACTATGGTGTACATGATTCTAGAGCCATATCATGTTATGCTTAGAATATAGTGTGAGGAGAGGAACATGTTTATTTTCATAGTGTATATTAGGTGGTGTATATACATGACTCAAAGGCACACACCATAGATAGAGTTCCATAAAAAATTAGGGAGGCCTAAAAAATAAACCTACCCCTTGTAGTGGTATTCTATAGGGGAGATATGGAGAGAATAGACAAAAAACTGAGGCATCTAAAATGGAGGCTTGTGGGACCAAGAGTAACCATCATAACTTTAGGGGTTGGAAATTTAGGAGATAACCTTTATAAAGGCAAAGACAACTAGTGATCTAGGGGGAGGTGGCTGGGTAGTGGACATAGGAAGAAGGGACCATCCATAAGGATAAGATGTAGTGGAGAGGGAAGGGGTAAGAGGATGAGGAGGATAAGGTCAAGGAGGCTGAAGAACTTGGTTAGAAAGAGGGAGACATTTGTGAGTTATTATGGAACTCATCTCCTTTTGTTTCACTTTATTTATCTTAAAAAACTCTTATCTTACTTTAATGTTATAGTGATTCATGATGTGTGCTCTATATGATCTAGATACTATCAGAGAGTGGTGGAGCTTCATACATGACACATGCATAGAAAATTTCTTGCTTCCCAATAGTAAGACATTAGAATCACTTATTAATACTACATGAGTTTTATCTTGATCAAAGATACTTAATAAAAAATTATTTTACATGGCATGTGACACATGATATATAATCTCAAGGGATTGGGATCACTGAGATATAGGTTAATCTATAGATTTCAAAGAGAGAGGTGGAGAGATTCCTAGGGATTATATAGGTGATTCATCATAGGAACCCTCTAATAGACACACACTATCACTCTCATGGATTTTAGGTTAAATCTAGAAGACACATGCATAGGAGTTAAATTAGGAGCACATGACATTGTATTTCTAGGAGTTCTCATAGATAGATGTATATGTTAGGCTTTACTACTATTTAGATTGCATTGGATAGATAGAAAATTTTCCAAACTTTATCCCAAATTTTCCAAACTTTATCCCAAATTTGATTACTTTATATTGAGATAAAACATGTATTGGGATATTTTTAACACACACACACGCACACGCACGCATGCACGCATGTGCGCGCGCGCGCACACACACACACACACACACACACACACACACACACACACACACACACACACACACACACACACACACACACACACACACACACACACACACACACACACACACACACACACACACACACACACACACACACACACACACACACACACACACACACACACACACACACACACACACACACACATGTGCATGTGCACATATGTGCACATGTTCATGCACACACATGTGAGTGAAAACACACACATGCATGCACATATCATTTTTCTCATGGACAAAAATGTGTAATTTTTTATTTTGACTTTGAATAAATTTTATTTCCTTTTATCCATGTAAACAAATTAAATAGTTTGATGTATGGATATGCAACACTTAATATTGGGAAAATGGTTATGATTATATGCTTCACACTCTTATTTATAGGTAATATTTAGGCACATCTTTCAAAAAGCATAATTTTTTTTTATATCTTTAGGATACAATGAAGTGTGGTAATGAGGGATAATGAAATGAGAAAGGGTGTCACATTTATAGGTTATAGCCTCATGCAACTCATAAAATGTGAGTGTTCATCACATAATTGATGAGAAAGGAAAATAGAGTTTTATTTATAAAAACACAAGATGGTAAGAGATTGAATCTAGTCCCAACCAAATACAAGATAAAATTAGGATCATCATAGAAAAAGGTCTAAAAAATAAGAGATTTGTAGGATTTGTCCAAACTTATACCAAAAAATGGTCAAATAGGTTAAATTATGGTTTAAGGAAAGCTCTCCTATTTATTTTGAAAAAATAATTTTGAATAAAGGTGCTCAATACTTTGTAATCATTTCATATTTTTGATTTATTTTGTATTCTCTTTCTTATTATTTTTTCGACCCCCCAAATCTAAATCCATGTAACAAGTATAATTCAAGGGATCAACATCATGATTTAATTGGGGTGATTAAGGGAACTTCAATTATAATTTATTCTGCCACTCACTCCCCCCTCCAACATCTCCCAATACCTATTAAGATGCGAGGGATCAATGCTGATGACTATAATGGGTGAGTGAAGTGTAGTTGGAGCAAAAATTTAGCATATTTTCCCTAGACCTTAGATCTATGAAACTAGTAAGATACAAGGACTCATTGTTGAGAGACAAGGCAAGTAAAAAATATATTTTTAACTGATTGGTTTTTTAAATTAGTATCTCTCTCTAAACTTTTCCTACTGAGAAATAATAAAGGGATATTTTACTTATTTAAGTTTTTGGACTAGGTTGTGGGATACAAATTTTTTTAGAGAAGGAATGTTTTTAAAATGGGAAATATGGTAACAATATTCATTTGGATTAGAATTAATCTATATGAAAAGTGGTACATCTTATAAGAGAAATCAAATAAAATGGGAGTGGAAGTACAAGAAGAGGTTAGATATTTTGAGTTATGTAATTAATTTTCTAGGTGAAATAATTGTTAGATAATCATCTAAACATAACAAAGAATACACATGGTATTAAAGTGGAATGGCGAAGTATAAGAACACAAGGTCTATGTAAATGGAGATGGAAAATGTGGGTCATGTATTTACTATATGAAATAAAATTTTGGGTGAATTTTTTTTAATGAATCATCAAAATCCTTACCCACTGTAGTGCATAAATGAAAATACTCATTATCAAAGTCTTCACTCACCTGATAAGGGCCCAACTACTTTTGTTTAAATTTATGTTCTTCACCAAATTTTTCATAAATATGGTTTTTTACTCTCGATACAAGAATGAAATTTATTATTATACTACCTTGACATATGAGCTATGTAAGCCCCATGCAATTAGGCTACTATGACCCCATTTTCATCTAATAGATCTAGTTGAACCAATCAAGAAATTAATATTTTTGTGATCTAAGAGATCATGGAGAGATACTCAAATAATTGAAAGCTAAAATTATAAGGGGATAATATCCTCATAAGTAAAGACCAAAGATTAATGGGTTTTCCCTGTGGGAGTATGGATGTTAGTCCTGTAGGCCCATAGGGCATGATATAATTGAATGTACCATTCCTTCTTATTAATTCAAAATTATTGACTAAAATGGACTTTATTTTTTATTCATTATTTTGGCTTATCTATTGGATCAAGGCTAATAAAGGGAATAAGTGTAGTGTGAAGTATGGAAATTATAGAAATGTTCCCTCACCTTAGGATTGTTGAAAGAGGAACCATACTTCAAGATAATGATGTGAGGGAAACCAAATCTATAAATACTCTAGTTTAGGATAAATCTAGATATAATAGAGTCTATGACCATAATTAAAGGCATGGATTCTATCCACATCATAAAATACTCTGTGGTGATGATAATATGATGATTCCCATTTGAGGATGTCATTTTGAGCTTCTTAATAAGTTTGAGGCTCCAAGTAGAAAAGGGTCAAAGAGTAATAATGGGTTACATAGACTGGGTTATGATATCGATAACATAAGAAAAATATTGACACTTAGGACACTTAATAACATGCATAATTCTCTAAGGTGGGTGAAAAATAACCCACGTGGTGAATATTTTAGTACTTACATGAGTACCAAAATTACTACCACAAATGCATCCTATAGCACTTAAGCACAAATATGATGGATTCAGCCTTCTCAATGCATTTAAGAAAGACACCATTAAATACCTAATAGTAAAGAACACAATAAAATAAGGCATATTTTGAGGACACCATGTGAAGGTGCGTTCTCTACTAAAAATTAAACACTACAAGATAAAATCAATCAACTAGAAACTTAGAAATTTAAACATATGAATGTGATTGAGTTATGGGTGGAAGGTCCAATTGGATATAATATGGCCTTTAATAGATTTAGGATTTGCATAGGTGAGCTTGGATTCACTGATAAGCATGATGAAATGGATTTATTTCTTGAAAATCAAAGGTTAGGAAAATAAAATGTGAAATTGATCATTTTAATGATAAAATTATTTTACTAACTTAGCATATAGTTCAATAATCACTTGTTAGAAAACATGACTGTTGAACACTCTTTATCTACTCAAGTATATTTATTCTTATAGTCAAGTAGAGTACAACTAATGAAATAAATGGCCTTTTCTCTATCATTATTATTTTCTTAGGAAAAAATAATTTAAATTAAGACATCAATCACTTTTAAGTATATGATAATAGGTTTTTATGACTTAGGAGGCATAAACATTGGGGGGGGGGCATCAGAAACCTCTTTATTTTTAAATCTCTTATAAATACTTATTCCTTGTCATATTTATTTTATTTTTAATAAAGTTATAATTGGGAAGGATAAAATATGAGAGGTATATAAGGAACCTCCAAATTGACCCAAGTTTTCTAAGACAAGAGAAAATGTAATGCTCATCTTTTGGTAGTCCATGTCTAAGATGACATGATTTTAGTAAGATAAATTTTGATCTTGCATCTAGAGATAGTGTATCTTAGGATTTTTCTTGCCATAAATACAAATATATATTTCTTAGAGTTAATATTAAATTTTAATTACATGATACAAGTGAATATGGTTCATAAATCCTTGATAAGGTCAAC